>JAGXCT010034791.1:21269-55805 GCA_022495035.1 Philopotamus ludificatus
ATTAACCAGTGTCGTGGTTTGACACTGGGGGGAATATTAGCGTGAGAGACTCATTACCCTTGCGACTTTAGAATCTCTATAATCTTTATAAGAATTAATGACGCTGTGAAATCTTTCTGTTATCCCATCTATCCATAGAAGTCAAATAAATAAATAAATAAAGTTAGTTAACACAACTACTTAAAAAATGGAGGCTGGAAATATTGTGTAAATACAAAATCAATTATTAAATTATGATATCTCGTATTAATTCTGTATAAATAGGTTAGGGTAAGTTAGTTTACTGTAAGTTATTATAAAAAATATAAAAATCTATTTTATTTTTCTTAATTTCCATTCGAAAAATGATTGAGTTTTTTTTAATATAATAAATTTCTTCTTAATTATTAATAATTTGTCAATATTTTTGGTTGTGTGCTTCGCGCAAATCACAGAAAAATATATTATTATCCTAGCCGTGCCGATGGGGTCTATTTGAGACCGTAAGATATTTTTTCTCCTATAACCCTCTAAATACAAATCCTATTATTATATTATATTCGTCTAAAAATATCTAAAGAATAAATATTATAAATAATCATTGACTTTTATTGTCCGCAATTGCGAAAAAAAATAAAAACAACAATATACGCTTCAGTTGCCACGGACGCGATGTTTTTTCTCGGTCGCATCCGGTACGATGTGCCAATCGCGAATGAAACGTACTAGCGCCGTTCAGCTGCCGAGTGTGCGTGTCATTAGGCGTCATATTGATTAGTAGAAAAATCCAAAATATCGACCAAATTATGAATAACTGTTTTTATTCATAGAATAATCCATATTTAAAAAAAATATCAAGATATTGTTGTAGAATTCATCAATATCTTGACTTGAAATGCACGGGGTCTCTTACAGACCCCCTTCGGACGATGTGTTTGTTATTGAACCGCTGTGGCGGATGGGTTAGAGTCTGATCGAATGCAATATTCTGGGAATTAATAAGAAATTCATTATTTGTTTAATTTACACAACTCTCTCTCTCTCTCTGCAAGAATTACAGCATCTGCATAGTCCACAATGCATCAGCGTATATAAAATAATTTAAAAGTACGAATCTATAATTTTACAAATGTATACATGCTTTTATTGCATTAATTTTACATTCACGTACATTTATTCTTGTAATGCAATTATTTCAGGCACGAGCATGAAAGATTCGTAATACATTTTTGCGCAGACGACTCTGCACACATCCGCACTCACACACGACTACATATGGAGGTCGGCAATTGAATTTGTAGCGATTTTTGTCCGCCTCCGTGGAGCCGTGTAAAGTGAATAAAGAGAGCGCGTGTCAAATGTCAAAATAAATCATAATTTGTGGACGGGGGCCCGTTTCGGAGGACTCCTTTATTTGCATCATCATTCGGGGGTACAAATTCGATTAATCTACATAAAAAACAATCTCGGTTGTCGACAAACAAGCAGTGATTTAACAGCGATACGAAAGAAGTGAGAGGGGCAAGTGGGAGGAATGGGGGACAATGTAACGCGACGCACATTAAACGAGTCGAAATCTAATTAAATATATACTGAATTATTCATCCACATCGAGGCATGTAAAAATTCATTTAGATATATATCCGGATGATCTTAAATGTATGCCGAGTATGAACTATATGACAAAGATTTCGATTTATGAAAGAAGGAAAGGACATCTGATTGAACAGACTAAGAATCGTTTTCTTCGAGTTTTCTTATTTTATAATTCTTTCAAGAATCTATCCAGATCTGTTAATCCTCCGGAACTGGAAGGGTTAAAGGTTTTCTTTATCTAGGATCAAAACTTACGAGTAACGGAAATTGTGAGCTGGAGACTAGAAGGCGAATATGAAAACAGTATATCCAAAAAGACAAAAAAAACCGTTTACTGCAAAATCTGGTATTCTCATTTTTTAATTACGGCGTAGAAACCTGGACCATAAAGTAAAATATGAAAAAGAAAACTGACGCCTTTGAAATGTGGTGCTGGCGACGTCTGCTGAGAATACCATGGACCGCTAAACGCTCAAACTGTCTCAAAATAAATGGAGAACTACAAAGAAGACCTACTTTCGACCGTATGTCCCAAAAAGATTCTTCGATACTTTAGGCATTTTGTCAGAAGAAATGATAGCCTGGAGAAGTTTTTCGCGATTTGAAACCTACAAGAACGTAGGTGAAGGGGTAGGGCCCCCATCCGCTGGAGCGACCAAGTGAAGACCGCCACAGACTCGGGATGCAGAATGCAAAGAATCCCGGAGAGACAAAATCAAGAATTTTCAAGTCTCAATCAATCAATCAAGTATTAAAATTTAAAGGCTCGGTATTTTCGAACTATTTGCCTTCTCGGCACCCTAATGTCTGAGGATCTCCTTGATTGTGGCTGTGCAGCAACCTCTGGATTCTTCATCTCACATCGCATCTACTACGATGAAATCCCCGGCGGTTTTCACTTGGCCTTTCCTCTACGTCCTTGTAGCCCTAATCTGTTTTAGACATATATGTAGTTGATATTCATTTTTATCGTACCCCATTTCTTCCAGGACTGACACTTTGGTACGTTTAGTGGTCTATAGTATTCTCAGTAGACATCGTCAGCACTTCATTTCTTCTTCACTACTTACCTCTCTTACTTCAGTTCAGGTTACTACCCCGTTTGTAAAAATGAAGAATATTACCAAATTCTAAATTGTCGATAGTTTTAACATTGCATGCTTAGCCATCTCGTATATAAATTCTTAAACTGGATACCTGAATGCTTCTATCGACTATCATCAGCTTGGTTTTGGAAATAATGATTTCGAATCCTAGTTTCTTACGTTTACGTGCAACTCTTTTGACCAGTTCGGCCATTTCTTCTTTGCTGGTGGCCCTCAATATAGCATCGTCCGCATATCTTAGAGTGGACTCGCTTCTCTCCCTATATTTAAACTGAAGCACTATCCGTACGACGATAGCATGGTCCTAATGCTTGAGATTTATAGATTTATAGTGAGCAGATCGACAAGTGTTATGGATTAGGAAAAAGAAAGCGTACATTCTACTACTGCCTTCTTAATTCTATTAACTGTTTAAGATTTATGAATTTAACTCATTTTTCGCAATCGGTTTAATACATATTTTTATCAAATGGTCAGATGTTACAGTGATTTTAAAAAAATATAACAAGGGCCCTAATACTGTTAGATAATGCTGCAAGCCATCCTGTCTTCTTGTCGGAATTAAACACTTGTATTCCGGTTGAATTAGTTTTTCTACTGCCTTTTTAATTCAGCTAACCCGGACCTGGGAATCATATAAAATTCTAAGGTTTATCTTCGCCACACGTATCAAAATTTTATAATAACACAAATATAGTAATAACAAGCTTATTTTGCAAGAAATTGCTGATAAATCCATGAACAGAGTGTAGATTCTACACTGTAGAATAAGCTAAAGCTGGGTTTCTAACAAGAAGAGCATATTATTGACCAAATTGTCAACCTAATCAAAACAGCAGGACTAGTAGATTCATGTGAAAAGGATATTGAGGAGTTACTGCACATTTCCGAATGAAGTTGACACAGGTCTTTTTAACACTCAGAGACCCGGCCCCGCGTTAGTGCGGAAATTTTCGTAAACGATAAACACCCGCTCCCGCACTAACGCGGGTTCACACGAAACATGTGATCTAATACGCTACAAAAGGCCTTCTTTTAAAGTTTTACGACTGGACACAGTTTCATTCGTTGCTCTTCATGCCCTTTGTAAAATATATGTCATGTATTTATTTATGGTTAAAAACTGTCCTTGAAATAATAGATTATTTGGATCGAAAACTTTCCAGTACTTACACATCGACTGTAACGAATTTAGATATTTGTTTATCCATTCAACAAAATTTTTTTTTTGGAATATTCATGTGGTACATCCCCTTACATTTTTTATTACAAAGCTAAAATTACCTACATACTACATAAAGATATCTATTTGTTTTTTATCGTCTAAAATACAATAAATCATCATTTTCACAGCTCGAAAATTGTATTTCTAATCTAAATATTCGAAATAATCTAATATAAGTATTCTATACGTTTAATACTTCTTTTTTGACCAAATTATCTCCAATAGGAAAAAAGTTAAAGCATTTTTTATAGAGCCGCGCAAAATCGCAAGATCGATAAAAAGATGCAGGTTTAGGTGTAAGTTTCGCCTGAAAACAGCGGGTGCTTGAGTGTTAATGAAAGTATGATAATGTTAACTGAAACTGTTAAAGAATCTGGTATTCTCAATTTTTAATGGATGCCTTTGAAATATGGTCCTGGTAAGAATACCATGGACAGCTAAACGCACAAACGTGTCTGCTCTGAAAGAAATGGGGAACGATAATGATGACCGACTTTCAAATACATGACTTAAAAGGATTCTTTAATACTTTGGACATTTTGCTAGAAGAAGCGATAGCCAGGAGAAGCTCGTCGCTCTTTGAAACGTGCAAAAACGCAGTGGAAGGAGCAGGGCTGCAATGTGAGATGCGGAATGCAGAGGATCCTGGAAAGTCAAAACCACGAAGATTTGGAACAAGTATAGTCAAGATCCTCAGACACGAGGGTGCCGACTGAAGAAGAATATCCAGATTTTGGAAGGAGTACAAATTCAATTCGAGGCGCTTCGAGAGAGAAAATAAAGAAGAAAATGACGTTAGACGAATTCGTCTTAAAAAATGAATAATTGTAAAAGAGCATCCTTAGCGTTATACGAGGCTCCATTGCACCTGTAATTCCCGGGTCGGCTCGGCCGTTTCTGCCACTGTATTTGATTTAAATATAGATGTTGTTGTCTCTCGAATTATCGTCTTGTTACCTCCACATGTATACCCTTCCGATTTCAGAATAATCCTACATTACAATACATTATTAATATTTTTTTAAATCTACTTTAACAATGTTGCTAATGGGATGATCTGATATTTACCATTGTAATTGTAAACAAAGGAAATTCAATGAATATCATCGTGATTTAATTTACAGAAATATATTATGATTAATATGTGCTTTTTTCGAGTTGTGAATACTTGAGCGTGGGGTGGGCCATCTCCGTTCGCTCCCCCTGCCTCACAAACACAAAATACTAAATCACAGCATATTAAATTATGGCGGAATACTAATATCGGTGGACGGGTTTGTTTATTCGATAATGCGTTTATTTAATAACATTTCGCGTCATCAAACGTTGTTTTGTGTCATTTTTTCCCGGTCCCGTTCCCTAATCACATTAGAGACGGAACGCAAATTTTACATCCCCCAAAAATAGGGGACGTCGCCAACTTTGTATCGCAAACACACATGCACACGACGAAGTCGCATTTGCGCCATAACGTATCGTTGGCACGATCGCATTTCGCATGTTGTGACTCGCTCAATTATCGCATTGATTGTGTCGCGCAAAAAAATGGTGTTTCTATCTTCTCGAGCACCTGAAGAGTCAGCGTCTTCAACGGATCCGACAGCCGAGAACCAAAAAAAATTTTTTTAAAGAAACCCGGTGGGTACATGACACAATGGATTCTTATAAAATAATTATGTATAAATTTTTGGTCATCATGGCGCAGAAGCGGGACCCTAAAATAACACTCGAGTCCGTCACAAAATTGACACTTGAGCCATGTGGGCCGCGGCTCCACAGCCGCCATCCAACACTTGATACATTAATAATTTATTATAATATTTTTTTCAACGAAGATTCGTCATTGGAATCTTGTATATTCAGGGATAATCAATTTATCAGATTTAATTTACGAAAAATATTAAAAATAAATAAATAAAAATGTTTTCACGGAAGTCGGGGGAAGCACAAAATCTATCATTTTTGCCAAAATATAAGTTTTGGTTTAGTAAAATATCTCCATATATATACACTCGGGATAATATTATTTATTACACGTAATAGCATCTACATTCTAACTACTTCAAGTATCGGTCTAGTGTTAATTTCCTCAAGTTCCATCAATACTTGGTTGCTCATCTGCGCTGAATTACTGTTAATCAAACTAACGAAATCCTCTTCCTCTATATTTAAATTTAGTTCTTTGGTCATTTTAACAAGATCTTGAATAACTACATCAACTTATTGGTGTACTACTCTCCTCAACTAATCGCAAACTCAGCAAAATCTTTAATGGTAGAGTATTTTCAAGGCAATAATTTTTTACCTCTTGGAAAAAAATTAAAAATCTGAAATCGCGGACTGACTGTATATATTTTTATCGAAGAAATCAATTGTACCGTTTATTTCGTTTCGCTGGTAGACTTGTCTCTGACGTATCTTGACATTGATAGCCATATTAGATGCTCACTTTATCTTTAGCTATCGAAACGCTCGGGATTATTATATCATTTTATATCTCCGGAAAAAATGGAAAATAAGGAATGAATTTATGACCAAAACAACACAGTTAGAATGCATTAGCTTCCGTATTTGTCAGACATTAATCCTGCGACTTATTTCTTAGAAAGAGCTTTAATAATATCATTTTATAAATATTAACATTAGATTTTAATTATTGTAGCATGAAAATCATACAATACTAAATTGATTTTTTAATCTTTGATTCTGTTCTTTTCTAGAATAATCACCTTTTTGTCCGGTTTTTATCTTCATTAGCATTTTTGGAGTAATCTATAGTCATATATATATCATCATCATCATCATTTGCCAGCCACAAGGCTCTCACTCGCTGAGGACATGGGCCTTATGAAACTCTCGAATGGCAGTCGAGGCTAAAGGAATCTTTGGCCTCGACTGCCTCACTTTGTTTTCTCTGCATTTATATAAAAAAAAGGTGTTAATGCACGATGAAACTATTTATAAATAAATTTCTTATCAAGAAATATTTGCTGGATTTCAATATCTCTAAAAATAGGATAACACTTTTGGTGTTGTATTACAAAGTCAAACTACTTCTTATATATCACAGCGAAACCTTAAGAGTATTACAATCTATTTTCAAAATATCTCTGCCTGTCATCTGTAAAACAATTTAGAAAGCATCGATGACTCAAGACATTGTTGATTGAGAATAGTAGTACACAAACTGAGGAAGTTGTCATAGTTAGATATCTTGTCCTAATGATCATAAAACTAAATTTAAATCCAGAGGAAGAGGATTTCGTGAGCTTAATTCGCAGACATTTAACCGAAATGAGCAACGACGTATCGATAAAACTGATGAGGGTGAAAGAATATAAGATATTTGTATAGATGAAGAGGAATTAAATGATCAAAAAATAGATGGATGATTTTTTTAAATATAATCCTGAATTGCAGAGCCTGAGCCATGGGCCTTACTAAACTCTCGAATGGCAGTTGAGGCCAAATGAAGCTGAGTTTCACACGTGACGTGAGGGCTCCCCTTTCGTGTCCATACCGTCGGGAACCAAGCCGTCTTGGTATGCGGTTTTATGTAAAGAGAATTTCTTGGCTATTGCAGGCATTGGACGTACATTTTCTATCATGTTGGTATCAGATTTTACCCCCTCGACTGTGTCTAGGCATGTAGGAGGGTTTTTTTCTCGGTATTCGTTCATCTCTTCTCTAAGGCTTTATTTGCTTATCCATTTTTTTTAATTTTCTCTGTTTTCATTCAAATTTAATTATTAAATTGTTATTCGACCAATGTGTTGCGTAATTTTGGGTTATATTGACATGTTACATTTAACACTAACGATATTATTACAGTCATTTCGTGTGCAATTCTCCTTTCATCGACACAACAAGAACAACATATTTTTTTTGGCTATATAACACGTTGCGCAATCGTCATGTTTGTCTTTGCCTGCCTACCATCGCAGACGAGGATGACACTCGTAATTAAATTTAATCATTGCCATTTCACCGAACCGCGTATCAATGGCTCGTCTCCGGATTCGGCCTCATCATCAGTTTTAATTGGTCGAACGCGAATAAATCGTTTCACCGACCAATAAAATAGCCGCGGTCATGTTGGCCCCACTGGAGCGCCATAACAAACCCGAGGCGTCGCCGATTTCCTTCGGAGAAAATCCGATTCATGCCACTTGTGGGATACGCGGACAGCCATTGTGTTATAACAAGTTAAATGCCAATCAGTTATCCAAATAGAGACGCATTGTGTTGTCTTTGGGGTTAGGTTAGGTGTGAGCCTCGTCATGACGCTGGATAAAATAAACACTAGCATACAGGGCGTTACGAAATCATGGGAAAAGCGTCAATTTAATTTATTTAATTACAATATATTCTATATAAATATAAAAAATTGGGTCGAAGAAAAAGTAGACCTTAGAAATTAATAGCCATAATGGAAGCTTATTTTATTTTTGACATATTCCAAACAGGTTTCAAGCGTTTAAGTATACGAGACAATTTATTTATAGTATTTTTTCCAAAAATCGCGGTCAAAAATTCCTTCCGTCGAAATTTGATGAAACGTCGTTATTTACAAAAAAAATCATAACTCTTTTATTAATCAAGATATTAAGCCTAAAATCAAACTACTTAAACTTCGTCATTTACTGGAAAGTTAATGTAGAAAAAATAATATATATCTAATAGCAGGGGTCACCAAACTTTTTCGAAACGGGCCGAATTTAAATTTTTATAAAACACGGTTTGAGTGATGACCGTGTTTTTTTAAATATCTGGGTGTTTTTTTAAATATTTATTATCTTTCATAATTTTTAAATTATTTTCATAAAAAAATCACAAATAAATACATTTTTTATGTATTATTTATAACCACTAAACATTTACAAAATATTTTTGCAAATAAACAACTTCGGAACTAACCATAATTTATTTTTACAAGTAAAAATCAACTTTAAATATAGATTTTATATTTGTTTCAATTTATAAAAAAAAATTGTCACTATTTATTACATCATACATCTATTTACTTATCATATAAAGAAAAGAAAAATACTTGATTGAGAGGTAAATTTTTTATTCAACAAATTATTAGAGAATTAATTAGGAAACGATCCCTCGAAAGCATCTTACTAAAGCATGGAATGCTTCATGAATTTTTGCTCAATAACTAAACATATTAAAAGGAAAGGATCTTACTAATAAGAAAATATTTGATAAAACAAACCGTTATAATAGATACAGCAGATCAAAGCGCAAAACAAAAGATTACAATAGCCTAATAAATTCTTAAATCGATGTTCATTTCGAAGTAAATATTAAACAATTGCCGACAAACTACGGCAATTTCTGAATACACTCCATCCTGTAAAAGAGCCATAAAATATTTCGAATAAATGGTTTTATATGCACTTCAAAATCTCTAATACTTTTTTTGTATTGCTACAACTATCAAGTATCTAAACAAAAATAAAATATTTGAAAACACAAAACGTTGTAAACGTTACAGACGATTAAACGATAGCGTGTGATATGCGCGCCCCGGACATACACAAAAACGCTTTTGACATGGAATCCACGACCCCCGTAGACAATGAGTTAATAATAAAATGGTGTTAAAATCCCACAGTTTCTTTAACATTTTAGAAGCATTAGAATATATACCCGAAGAACAGTCACAAAAAAGCAAATAATATTGCAGATAATTATGAGTATTTGCGAACTTAAAAACAATAGATAAATGTGAAAAATACGATAAATTACAAAGGAAATGTCACCAAATGTTGATTACAAGGCAGCTCAAACTCGTAAACTTATCAGAAAATGCTAACCAATGACAGAGATACGCCAGATATACCTAAATGCCTGAGATAAATTTCATATCAGCATTTTTTTAACAATTCTTGACAAACTTGCAACTGAGATAAAAAGAAGATAAGAGATATACAACAAAAATAGTGAAAATATTTTCTATTCTAAGTGATGTGTCCCTTATAATGTCACTTCATCATCTTACTAACATTAAAAGGTATTCTTGGCACTGGCAATAGTTAATTTTAATAACATTATTTTTTCAGCTGAAATTTTCATTTATATGTGTGAATATATATATCATCACAAAATATTCAGCTAAGCGTTCACTTTCTCGGTTGAAACATAAGATAAACCGGATAAAAAAATATTTTAAAAATATTACTCCGTAAGATTTTTTCCTTTGTACTCTGCAGTCTTTCTCCCCATAGTCTAAGTAATTTTTCGATTCCTTTTTTGTAAAGTTGTTAAAGTTTTTTATTAAAAAAAGAGTCGACGTATTTTTTTACGTCTTCTGCTGGAGTCAAAATTTTATTTCTAAGTGAATGCTCTAAAGATTTAAAAAAAAAGATAATCTGAAGGAGCAATATCTAGTGTTTAAGGTTGATGTTAAAGAACTGCTAAATCTAACTTTCTGTGGCTTTGCGTTGTCATGTTGCAGTATACGTCTTTGGTTATTTACCAAAACTGATCACTTTTTAAAGGATTAGGATTAATTATAAAGATCAAATCATAAACTTTAAAAGGAAAATTATTAAGCAATAAATAAATGGAAGCTTGCAGAAATAAATATCATTTTCCTTCTCACTGTAAATTTTGAATTTACGTTGAATGGTTTATTATTGTTTTTATATTTTAAAATGCAAATGTAAGAGGGCACCAAAATTAGAGAGTGCTTAAGCCATCTAAGGGTTTTAATCTGGGACTGGGTAAATGTAATTTTACAACAATCTTTGAAAATCTGTATCAAATACTTTATATTGGCAAGTAACGCTTTAGAATTTGTTATGTTATTCATTCATCGTCAAATAAAAAATATTGATATTTTTACACGGTTTTAATTTACGCGTTAATAGCCAAAACTTGTTTATAGCTGAAATCCATGGCTGGATGTGCCGATAATTAATTATGTAATTTAATAATAATAAAAAAAACAATATTATAACTTTCAATTTCTTTTCTGTTACACAAAGCAGATCAGCAATTAACCACTCGGTCCAAACTTAAAAAATCTCATGGAAACCGCTCCTCGGCGTCGAGTGTTGCCAGCACCGAAAATTGCCTCCTTCTCCCCGGGACCACAATATAAATAGGGTCTCGACAAGAGCGCAATTTTGCGTTTTCAACAAGAATTTCGTACAATAGCCGCCGACGTTTCGTTGCGACAATTTCGTTCCGTAAACCGGAGGATACACCACTCGAAGAATATTTTTTTTTCGTGCAAAACTACCCCGCGTTAAATTAAAATATCAACGTGTCCCCTCGATATTTTGTTTTCGAGTTTGCCGCGAAGCTGGTAAGCGAGCTGGTGTTGTTTGGTCTGCATCGGCCCTTGAAGGCGTCTGCGCGCCTTTTGGCGTCACTCGAGCGTCGAGTGCTGACCCCTCTTCAGGAAAGAATGCCCCGAGGACCAGCTGGTTATCGTTGCCCGCTCCCACCACCCATTACAGTTCGATAGGACTCCAACTTTTTCCGTTCAAGTGACCGATGTAAAATTCACATGTATTTCTCTAAAGATCGATCAATACAACCGAAAATAAATCGCGCATTTAGACACTGCTGTTTATTTAAATAGTATTAAAACAACCCCTAAAATTTAATAATGACCTATATTAATCCCTAATTGAGCAGTATCACAGTAATTAATGATCCACTGAACAGCTGCATTTAAAGCGTATCAGAAAAACAAATAAAATTGATTTTAGATACGATGAAACATTATAAGATAAATATGTATCTAGGATTTAAATCTTGTATTCCAAATTGGGATTAATTTTTCAGATATATGGACCATATTTTAAGAGCAAAATTTGTTTCGAATGAGACTTGCAAGTATTTTTATTCTTAAGCTGAAGTTTATTTTATCATTAATGCCAGATTTAATTTGGATCACGGCATTATTTAATCAATTTAATAGCATGAAAAGTAAATAAGATTTTTTAATCCAAAAGATGCATTTTCAGATGTCGTCCTATTTTTTCATCCGCATTTATTCAGATAAAGTCATGTCGTATTTATTTGTAATATCATTGTAACTGCCTAAATCCCTAATTTGGGTCTAATTTAACATCTTTAACATAATCAGGCATGCCCAACCATTGATCGCTATTTAAATGATTATAAATAAGAGGTGCTTATCCATTTAAATTAAAGTTAAATAAATAAGAAACATCTATAGAGTCTGATCTGATATCCTATTAAATAAAATACATTTTTTTTATAAATAAATAGAAAAAAATCATGATTCAATTTTTTTTGCTGAAAATCTTTTGGGCCAATACGTCTGGCCCATAGAGTGGAAAAGGTTAATACTTACTTCGTATTATATGTTTTTAATTAATAAAATTTATAATTCTTTATGTTTTTTTCTTGTTCTTATGCCAAAGAACATCCTACGTTTGGATTGATATGAATCATTATGCTTTCTATTTTTTTTATCAATGGAGGACTTCATCTTAATTGTTGCTTAGCCCCATTAAATGAATAATAATATTTACGTGATAAAAAAAGTACGTGAAATCAATAATCGTTCTACAGTACATTTAAACTTTAATAAATATTTTCTTAATTTTCTTGACTCACATAAAATTTTGCATGCACATTTTATATAATGCAGAAATAATACATAGAAAGAGCAGGAGATTTGCGAAATTTATTGACGTTTGGGTTATTCTTATTCTTATTATTATAACCAAGTCTTATCTTCTGATTATGTCTCAATTTTGAGTTATATGAGAAGGTATTTATATAAATTTGAAATTGCTATATGTATATAAATTATTTTTTATACTTAACAGTATTTTTATTTTATACATATTATATAATTATATATTACATATTATTAATTATAAAAACATCGATGCTCTACAGTGAATAGGTGTAAATATTAAATTTACACCCGATTCCTACACGGTTTCGAACTAATATCGTTTATTTTTATTTTTTACTGTTTTTTTTACACGGTTTACAAAAATCGAAAGGGATAAAAACACGCATTTATAAAATAATCAATTGTCATTTGTGGTCTAAGTTATTTCTATATTATATTAAGATAATAACAATTGGATATTAACATAGTTTAAATCGATTTTAAATAATTGAACCTATCTACCATTTTATCTTTTTTGCACGGTAGTCTTTGGGACGTATTCCGCGTACAAAAAATAATCTTTTTGATCTGTCCAAAAATTAAATTCCTACGAAGCCTGATAATTAATAAAATGTGTAAATGTTGCCATACATCAAAAACAATTTGGCAAATCGACTGAATATTTTTCCCCTCTGAAAAAGTGCATCGCTGAATATTTTTCGAGCACACCCCGGAATTGCGTATTAACCGAGGGGGTTAAAAAAAAGCTGAAATTATGAAATTCGTAACGACAATGGCGCCCGTTCCGGCGGATGACAGGTGTCAGCCACATCCGGGCGAGGCGCGCGCTAACAACGGCCAGTGTTGCCAACCGGCGTAAAACAACATTGCTACCAAATTAAAAAAAAAAAACGCGCGTATTGTGAACACACACACACACACTCATTTTGGTAGTGTGGGCGCTCCTCCGTCCGTTGACGATGAGGCTGTAATTGCTATATTAACTGGACAACTTAATAACAATCTTGGACGAAGCCTTCAAAGGAGCTGAACACGGGACGGAGGCGGGGGGGGGATATGTAAATAAAAGAAAAATAATAGAAGCGGAATAAGAATTTCTTTATTTCCGAGAATTGAAAGTCATGCCTCCTTGTGTGAGCCGGACAAGAACGGGGGAGGGCATAATTTTGATCAATAAAAAAAATGTAATTACTTTTTAACAATCCCTTCGTATAAATTGTGAAATGTACGCAGTCCGATTGGAGAAACCTCCTCCGCCGTAGCGTACCGGCGATCGTTTACCGCGACAGTTGGGCCCGGGATTCTTGGGACGAAGGGAATGTGGGAAAAAAATGCAACGTGGACACTTTGTCGGTTGTACAAGTGTTTCTTTTGACAGAGGGCATGCCACTTTCCATTGTTGCCATCGCTGTGGACAACGGTGGGATTCGCCGTGGGATCCCACGCTCGCATGTTTACACTGCCTGGGAGTCGACCGTGTTTACATATTATGGCAATTGGTATGACGTAGAGATTCCTCTGTTTGCATCCTTCAATCTGTATAATCTTCCACCGTTATTAGCTGAACATAATCTTTATCATAAAAAAGAATGCATTGAGACTCATCAGATATTATATATCAGATTCAGTCAAAAATCTAGATATCTAGCTAGATTGTGCGGCGCACACAGGCGCCGCGGCGCCAAGAGAGAGAAATTTGAAAATATAAAATTTATTACATTTCTTATTCTAGTAATTCTATTCTTTTTTGGAAAAACAAATCGAAAACAACCGCCTCATCCGAAGGTGTCTCTCAGAGACTCTCGCAGATTTTTTATTTAATTCACAGATTAGTGTGTAAAAATCGTGTAAAAAAGAATGTCGATTCGTCACGGTGGCTATTTACTATGGAGATAGACCCCAAGCATTTCAAGTCAAGATACCGATGAATTTTTCATTTTATTCATGTTTCATAATTTGAATTTTTTAACTAATAAATATGACGCATAAATGCATTGTCCTCGGCAATGTCTAGCTGCACGTGTCAATCGCTCGTTTCATTCGCACTTGGCATATCGTAGCGGATATGAGCGAGAAGAAACATCGCGTGCGTGGCAACGGAAGCGAATATTGCCATTTTTATTTTTTTTCGCAATTGCAAACAATAAATGACAATGATTTTTTTATAATATTTATTCTTTAGACGTTTTTAGACACAAACAAAAAGTTTGTGACATGTAGGAAACCTGGGTACCCAATATACACCCATCGGTATGGATAGGTTAAAAATATTTAAAAAATAATAAAGTCTTCCTTCTATGCCTAAATATGAATATTTTTTAATGTACAAATGTATTTGTATATTTCCGAAAATGTAGTACAAAGAATAAATAAATGTAGTACAAATAAATCGAACAAGATTGTCAACGATTATTTCATTTATTTTTTACAAGATTCTAAGAATTAAAAAAGGTTTAAATATCAGTATTGAAACCAAACTTTTAGAAGAAGGCATCTTAACGATTTACTCTGTGATGAGATCTAACGAAATAAATTATATTTCTTACATATTTAATTCCATGTTTAACCACTCTTAATAAGAGTATGCAGAAAAATCATAAAAAAAATCGCATAAAAACATTAAAACCTACAGAAACAAATAAAACTGCTATGAAAGTAAGGGATTTATTGAGGAAATGTCGTAAAAATGTGTAGACACGATAAAATTCCTGATGAATAAATTATGAAAAATATTCCTTTAGACCTAAACTCGATCTAAAGTCTCGGAATTTTATAAAAATCTATTTTCAGTATCCTTTAATACTACATATGCGGAGGATTTTATTAAAAACAGATATTAAATCAATTATTTCTGAGAGTCTCAAATTCTACAAAATAACTAATAAAAATCCTCAGTATTTTATAATTAAAATACAGTGTATTTTTTTAACCATATTTCTAAAAAATTATAACTCAATGTATTAGAAATTATCATATTTGAAATATGTCTATGACTATTCAGAGCAGGGATCGGCAAATTCTTTTTATTTGGAAACGCGAGCTAAAACCTGAAAACGTTTAAAATGTTAAACGTACTATCGACGATCGACAAAGAATAGAAAAAATATTTTCTTCTCAGAAATAGAAAATATTCAGTGACTTATTTTTATTATCCATTTCCTTGGAAAAATTGAAAATTGAGATTATTTTTTACTAGGAAACAGTATTCATATGCGATAAATTTTGTAGTAAACATTTATATTAGAAATTATATAGAATTATAAGAATATTGTATAAATAATATTAGTAGTGTCCTTTCTTCTGAAGCACACTGCAGAGGAATGCGTCAGTTTTTTAATTCAAAGTATTTTTTAGAGATTATCGACTTTTAATGAGTTAAATACGGCACACCGACGATTTAGCGCTGATGATTTCAGCGCTGAAAAAAATATATATTAATCAAATAATGTATTCAATATCTTTATTAAATTACGTATTCGAATTAAATTACAAATTTTATTGTATTAATGTCCGAGTCACCATTATCCTGAAAGAATTTTATTTTCACTCTCATTCAACCAATAAAATAGATTTTTCAGCTATTGTGGACATTCAAATATTTATAAATTATCGCTTCGAAATATTAGATAATAAATAACGAATTTATTTGTTTGTTTTTCCGCGCGGAATTGTCGTTTCACTATTCAATGCTCAATTACAATCATCATCATCATCATCATTTGCCAGCCACAAGGCCTCACTCGCCAAGGGCATGGGGCTTACTCTCGAATGGCAGTCGAGGCCAAAGGAACCTGAGTCTCATACGTGGCGTGAGGACTCTCCTTTGGTGTCCATACCGCGGAGACTCAAACCGTCTTGGTATGCGGTTTTTTGTAGAGTTTCCCTCTCTTGACTTGAATAATGTTAAAATGAATCAGTGTCGTGGTTTGACACTGGAGTAATATTAATGTGACTCATCCTTTTGCATCTTTGTTATAAACTGGCATAGTCCGTCCGTATCATTTCTGGGCTCTCGATATTCTCGAGCGGTTCCCGCTAAATGTTGGTGACATCATCGTCACGTGACTCTCAGGACCGGGTATAAATATGTCCCGTTTTAGAGCCATAACATCAGAGATTGGCTCGCGCCGTCATGGTAGTCACATCTCCGTGATTTCTCTCGTACCGGAGATACGTCTCCGGGATCTTCATCATTATCTCGTACCAGAGATACGTCTCTGGGATCCTCATCATCGTCTCGTACCGGAGATACGTCTCTGGGATCGCTTTCATCACACCTATCGTGAACTGACGACACCTGCAATTCTTCAATAAACATCATCTACAAACAAAGCGTGTTTCTTTTGTCTCGATCTTCAAGCGCGATCGTCAACTACCGGTCGAACGTTTTCTTTCAGCGTCGTGTACCTTTTGATACGCGAGCTCGAATTCCATATGCTGATGGAAGGCAGCGACGGGTTCTATTTATTGGACTACTCTCGCGTCCCCTAACATTTTGGTGGCAGCGGTGGGATACCTTTTCGGTACTACTGTCGCGCCCCCTTAACATCTTTATGGAATCTTTATATGGGTGAATGGCTCTTTGGAAGCTTTATGTTATGCCATCCATCCATCGCAGTCAAATAAATAAATGAAACTTCGACGACATCCTCTGCAGCAATGCCTTACGCAGAAGATGTCGTCGCAAATTCTGCAAATAACATGGTCACAATCCTTGCGTACGAGGATGGACATTTTAGTAGATGGTTCCGTTTATTGAAATCTTTAATAATTTTCATCATCGATTACATGATGACGATGACGACTTTCTAAAACAGCTACGGCGACATCGGGAGCAGTCTGCATTTTGGTAAATGCGCGTGATTTGGCCAATCGCGGTCGTTTGTTGTAATAAGTTGTCTAACAAGACATTTGCTACTGGTCATTTGGAATTAGATAATCTAATGATTATAGTGTTTAGAGCCAAATTGCGATAATATCGTTTAGGCCGTATCCAATTAGAAGAATAACTGCCGAAAATACATAACTTCACATAATCATAGCCTTGGCGTAGAATTGTTGCCTTATAATGACTAACGGGAACCAATAACATGTATGTGTGTACCAATACACATTTCAGCGAAACAGGTGACAAGGTCCAACCCATAATTTGGCCGCGCTCAATTATATCATTAATCGAATTAAGTGGCCAAAACGAGGATGCACGTCGAACGTCTTCTCAAACTGTTGTCGGAAAAAATTGAATAATTGCAAATTGATATTTTTATGAAAACGAGCGAATCGCCGTCGCTCGTTGAGAATCGCTGGCCGCAATGTTAACTTGATTGAGTGTTGAATCATATTTTTTTTCATTCAACACCATCTCTATTGACTGGTTAGTGTTTTGTTGCGGACGAGAAACGTCAGTATAATGATGGACGATCGAAAATTACTATAATAACCGTGGATGAACCCATTTTAACACACTGTCAGACGCGAGTTTTGCTCGCCTGCAATTAAAACACCACGAAAATAATTATTTAGTCAGCCCTGAATTGGCTCAAGTCGAATGGAATCGATTCGAGCCAATTTGCGACGCCGCGATGGCTTGTGGCAAAATAGCAAAATTGAAGCTATCATCTGATACGTCGAGCATGTGAGCATTTTCACACGTCGCAGTACACCGTCGGTGTGTGTGTGTGTGTACAGGGTGGTTCATATTGTTCGACGGAATCAATCAAGTCGACCCATCTGCAATTCCGATCGCAATGCTCCGCGTTTCTTTGTTCCGAATAATCTGCAGTCACCGTGAATAAGATATATTTACGGTATCGTTAGAGTTCATCCGAGTGTGCGAGTCGATGCTTGGCTTTTATCATTTTTTCCGTGCTATTAATTTTATATCTCCTTCCTTTAAGAATATAATTTGTCTACAATGAGTGCAGATTGTAACAACATCGAAGACGAGTCGTTACACTGGGCGAGTGAGAGAGCGACGGGGAAAAATACAAGTTAAAAAAATACTGCAGCTTTCGTCTCAGCCTTCAAAATAAATCTTGAAATGCGTGATAAATTCTCTACTTCTGCTCAATTTCGTTTTAATTTTTAGAGGCCTTGTATTAACACTCAAGCACCCGGTCCCGCGTTAGTGCGGAAATTTTCGTAAACGGTAAACACCCGCTGCCGCACTAACGCGGCTTCACACAAAACATGCTATCTAATGCGCTACAAAAGGCTTTCTTTTAAAGTTTTACGACTCGACACAGTTTCATTCATTGCTATGCATGCCCTTTGTAAAATATATGACATATGTATTTATTAATGCTTAAAAACTGTCCTCGAAATAATAGATTATTTGGATCGAAAACTTTCCAGTATATACACATCGACTGTAACGAATTTAGGTTTTCGTTTATCCTTTCAAATAACTTTTTTGAAATATTTATGTGACACAACTCGTCACATCCTTTATTACAAAGCTAAAATAACCTACATACTCTACATAAAGATATCTATTTGTTTTTTTATCGTCTAAAATACAATAAATCATCATTTTCACAGCCCGTAAATTTTATTTCTTATCTAAATATTCTAATAATCTAATATAAGTATACTATACATACAATACTTATTTTTTGATTAAATTATCTCCAATAAGAAAAAAGTTATTAAGCATTTTTTACAGAGCCGCGCAAAATCGCAAGATCGATAAAAAGATGCGGGTTTAGGTGTAAGTTTCGCCTGAAAACAGCTGGTGCTTTTGTGTTAAGAACAACATGCTACAGTCACCAAAATGTTTTTGTACACATTCTGTTTCATTTCTGTAAGTCATTTGATTCTTCGGATGAGTAAAGAAAAATAATGCATTATCCAATGTATAATTAACACATTGCCTACGGGGGACGTGGATTCCACGTTAAAAGCGTATTTGTGTATGTCCGGGGCGCGCATAACACACGCTAGCCGACAAAATCAAGTACGCCCGTTCCCAAAATATTAAGTGACTCCTGCTTTCGGATTTAATTATTTTACATTAACTATCCAGCAAATGTTGAAGTTCAAGTAATTTAATTTTCGGCTCAATATCTTGATTAATAAAAGAGTTATGATTTTTTTTTGTAAAAGACGACGTTTCACCAAATTTCGGCGAATGCGCCCCGCTCCAGCGCAAGTTTGACCGCGATTCGCCCCGTAGGCAATGTGTTAATAGGATATTCTCGATTTTCGACGGATGCGTGAAATCAATCTGCCGCGAATGTATGTGCAATTCTGATTTCTACTCAATTTATCAACGATTTAGTTGTTGATCATTTTGTGGCACAGTTAAAAATAAATTACGGCAATATCTTATATAAGAGTAAGGGTGAGGGGGGTATCTCATAGAACTGAAGCTTGATGAAGAATTCATCTTGACATTTTTTATGGATTATTCTAAGAATAAAAATTGTTATTCATAACAATGATTTTTTAACTAATCAATATAACGCGTAAATCGCAACACTCTCGACAATGACTCGCCCCAACTGACCTCTCGCAGCACGTGTCAATCGCACGTTTCACTCGCACTCGGCATATCGTACCGGATGCGAGCGAGAAAAAATACACAAATACAAATACAATACAAATACAATAGTCCACGGCAACGAGTTTTTTTAAATTTTTTTTCACAATTGCAGGCAATAAAGTACAATGATTCTGTATAATATTTATTCTTTAGGCTTTGACGAAGAGACAACTCGATAAATACAAAAGGTTATGACATGTAGGATTTATATTATATCCAATATACCACATCGACACGGCTAGGTTAACTGGCCGGATTAGACAATGAGACCTAAAGTGACTTCGCAATCAGAGATTAATTTATCTAAAAAAACACAATGTTTTTTATCTTATTATATCTTTTGGATGGTGGAATTATAGTGGAACCCCCAGTTACACTACCCCGAATTACGCGCTGAGTTGAAATATTCGTCGCAAATCCCCCAATTGCGCGGTCGCATTCACATACAGTCAAACGTTGGCTAGCGTCTATAAATTCAACACGTGCTAGGTTATACGCACATAGCCGGACGGCTTCACTCCCCCAATTACACGATCCCGATTTCAGTGTTAGTGGGGGTTTGACTGTATCGTTTTCGTTTTTAGCTGAAAACCTTCTGAATTCATTTGACCCATCTTTGGGGCTGGGGATTTAGTTTCTTTCAAAAATTCATATTGGTCGCTAATATTTCGCAGTGTTCTTTAGAATTTGAGAACATGCTGCATATTTGGTTATTTCTTAGAATTGGAGATCTTTTAATCTTTGTATCTTAAATCGTTATTATTTTATACGATAAATACGATAATGTTTCAGTACAGTCTATTGCTGAAAGACTAAATATAATGTCATAAGAAATGTTCGCCAAAAAAATCATCAATCAGTAATTTTATTACTATCTATCGTCTCAATCTATCGATTGAGAAAAACGATAGAGAACAGTATTATTTTTTTTATAATAAATTAAAAATAAAAGTCAGATTACATGTCGCGTATCTCGCATCGGTCTACTGTACACTTTACAGCCCCATTTCGAGACGGGCTGTATAAACGTCGTTGAAAATATGGAAGATCTCAGAGTGCAGTCGGGTGCCACGGAACTGCTCACTTAGCCCTCAGCCATCTTAGCAATTTTTTTTTCATAAATAAGCAATTATTTTCAGCACGGCTTTGTCCGACTCGCTCTAATTCAGAAATCGGCACTCACTCGCCCAGATGCAAATTGCTCGACAAGCTCCCCCCCTCGACCGCTTCTCCGCCCCGCCCTCTCCGACGCCAAATAGACCCATACACGTTCCAAACAGCAATAAAAAAATATTGTGCAACCCGTTCCGAGTATTTATTCGGTTATTCATTCGCATGCGAATTGTCTCGCACGATTTATTTTAAGTGGCCTATAAATCCGAGTGCTTGGCCGGCGAGTTTTAGCGAAATATAATAAGACGAAACGCCATTTACTGAGCGGAGGAGGAGGAGACTGCGTGGGGGGGAAATGCCGTCGCGATTTATTGAGACATTTGTTTTATGCATTGTCTTTGAATTATTCATGGCGGCGGCGCTGTGAGGGGATTATGCTGAAATTATGAAGAGTCACGGTACAAAGTGTGCGGAAAAACTCGCGATTCTGATAAATTTTTCACGCGAAGGAATCAATTGCTCGACCGTTCGCGAAATGTAATTTCGCCTAATATGTTAATTCCCGGTCGTATCCCTCGATAAACTCGCAACATTGCCAAAATCCACCCCCTCCCTATGTGTAGTGCAGGGCGATAAGTGAGTACTTAACGATCCACAACACGAGCTAAACGTCCAGCGGGTCCGATATATACCCCAATTCAATCAGCGATCCCCAAAAATCATTCACACATTCAATTTATTCCCTTTTCATAAAAAAAAACGGACATACTTACATAGATTATTATGTTCAATGTCTAAAACTATTTCAGCTACTAAAAACCGAGTTTTATATTTTTGTTTTAATAAAAAAAATACTGCCGTAATATATTTTTGAGCATTACTTTAGTTATCGCCTTAATGTTGGCAAAACGTCGTCGTATAATAATTGTTAACATCGTCAATGGTATTTCTATTCTACTAGTTTACTTAGATTGACTTAATATCAATATAATATGCCTCGACCTCATATAACACTGTTGTATGATTCCACAAAAACATCACATAATACAAATCCGTGTTATACGAGGTTTAAAGTTCATACAAAAAATTTTAAACCATCCTCTACTAGCAGGAAAATGTTGATCTTTAGATGACGATTGTGATTTTTTAAATCGTGTTATATTAAAATTCCATTAATCATCAATCGTGTTGTATAAACCTGTTTTATACGAGATCAAGTTGTAATATGAACATGTATGAGACATTTTATATCAATAAATTATTCTTACTCTATGTACATATTGAGAAGTATTGCACAATCGATGTCATCTCTATTTTTGTAGCGAATCGAATTCTAAATGTTCAATCAGTGGTGTACGCTGTCTAAAATTATTATTTTATTTATCCAACACGTTATAGAAGCAATTATGAAGTAGTTTTTTTATTATTTAAGACATCTAAGTTAGAGTATTAAAAAAATCGATAGAAAAAGAACCGCACTTACCAACATGAATAAATATTATTTATTTTTGGACGCACCACTGGATTTCTCCCCATTCGCGTATCAGCCCTAGTCACCGTACAAAGGGGTGAGACACACGCAAACAAATTATATCGGTCAATAAAATCTAGCAGACACTTGACTATCGCAAACACTACACTGTGTAATTGAATAATTTGCAAACTATCTAGTTACATGATGTCGCTGGAGCAGAATCGATTCGGAGGAGGAAGCAGTCACAGTCGGTGACAAATTTTACATTGCTTACACATGTTTTGCACGGTACTGTACAAGATTAGAAATGTATGCTATTATTTCATTCGGATTGATGGTTTTTACACTGCACATCAATGTCAACGCCATCTCATAGCAAACGTGTGAGGACCCAGCTAGACACAGCTTAGCGTTGACAACTCCACCCCGACAATTGCGCCCCGAAAAAAAATCTCGGCATAAATATATACTTCATAAACCTAAATATACAATGGTATTAACTGAAGTGAAAACCGGATACCACGGCTATTTTAGTCTGAACGAAAACCGGAACCGAACCGAAAAAAAATATCGGTTTTAGTACATTTTCAAACAATTGTTCACACACGCTACATTTGAAAAATGAATCCATAAAACAAAGAGCCAGAGAATGCAACCAATTTTAGAAAAAAAGCATTGGCTTTACCTATCACTGATAGCGCCCCGTCAGTAGACACACTGATGAGTGTACTACACGATGAAATGCGCCATTTGTAATTTACCAATGTATACATCTATTGTAATCTCTCAGAGAGATTTTTTTTAATGTTATTAGAGAACCAAAACAATTTGTTTAAATAAAAAAAATTAGGTCCTTAAAGAAATTTTACTTGTCGTGAATTGCATTTTCAGTCAAGTCATGCCTTATTTATATTATACTTTACCCTTCTATAAATTATGACGGGTGTCAAACGGTCTTTATTAAATTAAAAATCATAAAAAACTACATAAATGGCATTTAAAGTCAAACTAACATCTAAAAAAAGGCGTATTAAGCGTGTTTCACATTTTGATAATACTTATTTTTTGTAATGGGACACGGCGAAGAACATTCCTGCACCTTTTTTTCCAAAAAAACTGATTAATTATATTAAGTTAATGAAATAGACAATAAAAAAGTAGTAAAATCGGTGAATTATATAATATTTTTAATATATATAATATAGGCAATTTTTTCCTCAAGAGGTCCTTCTTTGTTCTTCAATACTAATTTCGGCATCCTAATTATTCCTCTCAGATACATCATACACTTGTGTTTTTTTTACAATCTTCAAAGCACTTCTGAAACGTTAATTTTTGTAATGGCGTTTAGTTCCTTCAGCGGTTTTGATCTCCTTTACACTTTATAAGCCGCATGGTATCATGTGATAATACTTCAAGCTAAATATGGTCAAATAGTAGAATTACATTGTGCATCGTCATCAGAAAAAAAATGTCACGCCAAAAGGCGTGAACGGCTCATAACGCTTGGCTACAAAATCACGCCTAAAGGCGTGAACGGCTCATAAAGTGTTGTTAAACGTCACATTTCCATAGTTTTTTTTATTGTGTTCAACTATATATAAAAGTCGTACAAGACCATGTCTGACGAATACTGAAACTATACAAGAAATTACATTTTTTTTTGCTGACAAAAAAAATATTTCAGAAAAAACCACATAATATTACTCTGTTATATAATTTCCCTCATTGTCAATGATTCCATTTTCGTAAAACTCTGGCGGTTTACTGTTAAAATATTAATCCAACCCATTTCTCATCCCCAGTAATAATTCTTCTAAGAAATGGATTTGTTTCGTGTCTGTACAATAAAGATCCACAGATTGTTACGCGTTGCTCTAAGACCGACGAGGAAAGATCGTGCGGTACCCAAATTCCTTGCCTGTTTGTTTTCCCTAACCTTTCAAATGATCTTGCACAGTTTTTATTGAACAGTCAAGGTCATGTGACATTTCCTTCACTGTTTTATGCGGATCAGCTTCCTCCACCAATGAATTTAAGGCGTCATCGTCGATTTTGAGGGGTCTTTCTGTTTTATGGTTGTCCTTTAACTCCCTATCACCACTTTTGAACTTTTTAAAACATCTAAAGCAGTTTCGCACTTTAAATATGTCTTCATTAATATCGCAGATAGTCTGTGTAGCTTCTTCCGGCTTTAATCCCTTATCAAATAAAAACAGCTTGAAATACCGCAAATGTATCTCTTCAATCCCATGCTTCTGCATTTTTCTACTACGGCAAAGAAAATAACAAAAAATATAAAAACACAACGCGCTTACTCAATGGCAACCGTTGACAAACTGGTTTTAAAGTGACGCACCAGAAAAATTGTCATTTCTTTACGTTTTACCTATTATTTCCTCCAGTGTCAAACCACGACACTAGTTAATTTAATATTATTTGTTTTTAATAATTATTTACTCAATGCAGAGGTAATGGATCTC
Source organism: Philopotamus ludificatus (assembly GCA_022495035.1). Lineage (NCBI taxonomy): Eukaryota > Metazoa > Arthropoda > Insecta > Trichoptera > Philopotamidae > Philopotamus > Philopotamus ludificatus. Next base: position 46,424 of record JAGXCT010034791.1, read on the forward strand.
TTCCACACATACTTCCTGGCAAGTGTTATAAAGACTTCCCTGAATTCATAGTAGCAGTAGTTTGATTAACAGTATCGCCTCCTCAGGACTTCAACAAATTAAATAAATAATCAAATAATAAACATACTCTTGCTGAATTGGTTTAAAAATTATTAAAGCGTATTCTCGGCATAGAATTTGTTAATGTATTGTTTATTTATTCATTGCGTGCAAAATGCGTGATGCAAAATTGCTCGTACACGATGCGTGTAACTAATTTTCAATTTCACAATAGTGCGTCCCCGGGGGTGAAGCAACTACAAGAGGTTTAATACACTTAACACATGTCCGCGCAGGATACACATAATGAATTGCCCATAATCGCAAGGGAATAAATAAAAACATCGTCATCTCTCCGCCGGGGGAGTGAGGGTGTTCTTGTGGGGAGCGGGATTTCGTGAGGGGGGGGGTCTTTCGCGGAAGACCCATGCGGACCCATGCGCTCCGCTCCGTAGCGGGCGAGAGAGACAACCGCTCCGGTTCTGGTTCGCAGCCCGTTACAAATCCATCGAATTTTTCCAGGAGACGGTGGGGAGAGGGAGATGGGCTGCGGATACGGAATAACAGAATGTTTCAATTACTCCGGGCTCCTCTTTCGGGGACCCTCCCGGGCCAAATGTTCAATCAATTGCTATTTATGTGAGACAAAAATGTATTCCCATGGCGATTGTGAAGTGAATAAGTGAAAAATGCCAAGATGGGAGCTACCGCCGGAATATTTTCGATTTTTTTTTTGGGCAGGGTGAGCTTTGGGATTAATGCAATGTTGCGTTACGCAACACTGCACAATATTTTTAGCAAATTGCACATATGCACTTTTTTTAAAATATAAACGTGTATTTGATCAAATACTGATTACTGATTTTTATCGCAGTATTTTTTACATAAAGCTCTTTCCATTGAAAAGTTTCTTCTTGCTAATAAAATAGTTCTTAGTATACCTAATAGTAGATAACATGTATATTATTTTGATAATGTAAGTTAACCGCGACTGATCTAAGCTTGTAACCGGATCCGACAAACACTTTGAATTCAGCGAATTCTTTAAAACACTGACCAGGGGGTATTTAAGAGGAATATGCCTTTACCTCCTCATGTTTTATACAAATATGTATGTAGGTAGTTTGGCGCGTTGGGAATAATTAATTTAATGTCATCTATCGTTCGTTGAATATATAATAATAAAAAAACAAATAATATTAAAATTAACCAGTGTCGTGGTTTGACACTGGGGGGAATATTAGTGTGAGAGACTCCATCCCCTTGCATCTTTAAAATCTTTATCGAATCTTTATATGGGTGAATGGCGCCTTGGAATCTTTCTCTTGTGGCATCCATCTATCGTAGTCAAATAAATAAATAAATTCATTCCAGATGTCATTACATTAAAGTCAGCCATTAATAACATTTTGCTCCGTAACATCAACTATTTAGTATTCCGGTTCCTTATCGATTTTTTTACATTTTTTAAGGCTTTTTCGTTTGGCTTCAATAATGCTGCAGTTCACTAGTGCAGTTTAAAGGGGGAAAAACTAATTTTATATTCTCTTTTAATTAAAATTAAGTATATTTCTGCCGTAAATTTTGGAAAATGAAACGAAAAAACCGGAATCCAATGAACTAAAAATACATTTAACACAAATTGCGGGAAAACGTATATTGCGGGAACGTAAAAACAGTAATCCACTTCACCAAAAAACTAAATAAATTATATCAAAGCTCAGTAAATAATTCATCTCGATTTTTTTTGCATATAAAAACAATTACATTTTCTAAAACGTCTTTACTTTAAAATACAGCCACGATGAATTTCACCTTTCTGCGTTTAATTAATTCCTGACACTCATAATCTGACTGATTTCTTGATTTCTTATTAAGAGTAATACTTTTTGTATAAATATATATGCTTTTCCATTTTGTTCTGTAGTGTTAAACAGTCGATATCATTTTTTAACTTCACTCAACTTAACACTTAATCGTCCCCACGTATTTGCTCGAACACTTGACGAAACGTCGACAGTAATACGCACATTGTTAAATATAAAAACGGCAAAATAAACTAGATCGCGCTCAGAATAGCCTATAAATAGGCTGCTAGCCTATAATTCGACTTTCGGCCGATTAAGAGTTAACTCAATTTTTTTTTGTTTTTTGCATTAAAATCCTTTCTGTCTCTCATAAGCGATCCTATCTCAAATATCAAAAAAATGTCCCAAAGTTTTAGTTTAATAATAAAACTTATTTAATTAATGTTCGAGACAAAATGCTTAATCTGTACGTGGGTTAAAATTCTCCCTTTTTGCTTTAAAAATATCATTTAATAAAATATGTTTATAATTATATTTATTAATTTAAAAGAATATGTCAGTGCAGTTTGGGTATCTGGGCCATGAAGCAAACTTCATTAGGTGTTGCCAAATGGGACAGAGAGGAAAACCCCGGGACACTAAACACGGGACACAAAGTCCCTTTTGTGCAGGGGAGGGAGCCGGGCCGCGGGTGTTTCTATTCAAACAGTTAATTCCTAATTTAATTTGTTAATTAAATCGTTGCCCCGGGGCCGACGTCTTAATTCCGGCCGTGCGAAATTTACCCGGCAAACCTCGCCGATAAAACGAATTCCTGACATTTTATTTATGCAGATAACGGGCCAAAGTCTCATCTCCCGCGGAGACACTACGATTGGTCGTTAAATCCGCGAATGAATAACTCACGCGGCACACGTTCGCACACAAACAACCTGCGAACAATTCCATCGAACGTGTGTCGGCGATAAAAAATCCGCATACGGCCCGAGGATCAATCGTAAAGGATTGCAAAACACTCTGCGCGACAGAGTTTATTTTTTTTTCAGCAAAATATCTCATGTAAGAATCGTTCCGTCGAATGGATTCCGTTTTCATTTTATTGAGCAATAATGGAAACGGGAAATGAAACGATTTTATGGCGGCGGTCAAACGCCCGCTGTGAAATGTGCGTGTTCGTTTTATTTTTTTATTATTATTTTGACGATCGCCCATCAAATTTAGTGCGGTGTGACTGATGTCCATGGATTAACAATTCATCGATTCGATTTATGGTCCAGTTTGCAACGAACTCTCGTGTACATACATCTTCATAAATGGAGGTATAGCCGGCGTCATTAAATTTCGCGAGTTTTCTCAAACCCTATTTTATTTTTTACAATAACTTATACAGTAGATTTATTTATGATACTAAATTGATCTAGAAATAATATAAATATATGTATGGTATATAATTTAAAAATAATAAAATACGTGCATAGAAATCAATAAACAATCAATTAATGTTTAGAATGCACTCGCGAAATTTTATGGCGCACAATATAATCTAAACTAATCCAATTTTTAATAATCTTGCTGTAATTTGGATTAGTTCATCTAATTCTTCTGCATTCTAAATATACGTATCAATAAAAAAATGTATATTTTAGAGTCCTTTTTATTTCCATTTAATTTCGAATATTTCTATCTTGAAACAATCGATAAATTAGATTTTCCTATTATTAATTTTAAATAAATCGTCTTTATGTTCAAACATATAAACTTTTAGGTAAAAAATTATGATAATATTCCATTTCTAGATCTTGAGAATCTCATAAAATTATTTAAATTTTTAAGCACTTTTGAGACCTGATTGCACTAAGAAGAAACCCATTATTATCAGACGTATGAGATTTACATGTCCTTGTTTTTATTCTAAATAACCCGAAACCTTCATTTATTGTTTTGAAAAGTACGGTCCTCCAATATTTCAATATCAAATGTTAATCGTCTTTTCTTATTCGTATTGTGAGTATTTTCTCCAGTGACTACTTCTGACTACAACTTTTTCTAGCAAATACTTAACCCTTACAGACAGAGAGTACATTGCAATGTACAATAATTTGACTGTTGATTTTGTAGGTTATTTTTTGTTTTATTATGACTGGGACCTTTTGAACATAGTGATGTATTTTATCCAAAAATAAAAAAGTCAGGTCTGAAGGGGTTAAAGTAGATTGTTTTATATTATTCGACGATTATAATACGCTATAAATATTGAAATTATTCCTTGGTTCATGGGCTAGATCGGGGTTTCCCAACGGGGTTGATTGAACCCCAGCTGAACCCCCTGGGGGTCAATCAAAGTTTAAAAAGGGTCTATTAGAGGTCGATGATATTTTTTCTATTTTATTCAACTTTTAAGGAATGTAATTATTATATTAGAACATCCGTTTTAATATGTATAGATATGATATAGACTTGCCGCCATTTTTTTTTATTATTTTACACAAAAAAACGTGTAGTAAGAAAATTACGATAATTGATCAAACAAAACATAAATTGTTTAGCGAAAAATTTAATAAGTAAAAATTGCGCAACGAATTATTTTTAAATAATATCAAATCCACCAAATATTAAGATCAACAATATCCTCTTATAGGCAAAGACAGTGTTCATTCGTTAAAATTAAAAAAAAACTCATCCATCCTCAAATTATATACGCTTCTCAGATCTGAGGCACGACGCATCCTACTAAAGAAAAATAAATATAACACTACAAACAATCACAAATACATCTTGGTTTATTCGCAGTACACAGATACACAAATACCTAAAAATCCTCTTAAATATCATATCAAAAAATATGCCACTCCCTTTTACAACCTTCACAAACTCATAAATATATACTCATCCATTTCCTCCCTCTCTAGCTATGACCCCATATATTCCTAATCCTCATATAGAATTCCTCTACCCAAAACTGTTCTACTTCCTACAAACAAAAAGAAAACAATATAACAAAAATAACAACTCAGACATTTTTTTCCCAATTTATGTCTCCCAAATCATTTCCAACTTAAATAATTTAAAAACTTAAAACGTAATATGGGTCGAGCCCAAAATACTCGTGTATTAACCAGGCCATAACGATGAAATTATAGAAAAAATGTAAGGACGAAATGAAGAAAGTTATATAGATAAATATGGGGTAAAGGTTAGGAACCCCTATGCTAGATTAAAGACGTAGTATTTGTGATAAAATCCGATGCTGAGTGTTCTGATGCATTGTCAAGAACCAATATTTAGTTAATTTTTAATTGATTATACCGTCGGCATACGAAGTCCGTGTGTATTAGACATGAGTAATTGCAAACAAACACACTCGTTCATAAAACAAAAATATCCTGTGAAAAATAAATTTTGGTGTTGATTAAACAAATAATTGTTTTTGTATCGGTATACCTAATATTTTTTTTTGGTCAGAGCTGAGATCTTTTTTGATCCACCCTCATAAAAGCTTACGATTGTCTTCGATATGATCACGTTTCGGTTGAAAAAGCGATCCGCTTCAACGCTAATTTTCCAACGGACAGATGATGAGGCTGTTTTCGAATGTTTACTCATTGCTGCGCTAACAAGGTGTTGAATCAATTGCCCGTGTGTGTGTGTGTGTTCCGGTATGACTTATGGCAGGTAGTATGGCAGTGCATGTCGGGGCCACATGACAAGTGAGCGTGTTAACACGCCCTCCGGAGGCCCTCGGGCGCCCCCGTCCCCCTGCGCCTCCCCTGCGCTCCCCCTCAGCCACCATAATGCCCCGTAATTATCGTATGGGGCGGCTCCGCCCCTCGCCATTGTGCCCTTAATTGAATTGAACGTGTAACCGGCACTAGACCGGTACTGCTCGGCTTGCTTGCCAATGCTAATGCACGCCCCACACGACAAGCATTCCGTATCGTCACTCTTCAATTATTGCTACAAAGTGGTGTATTTGGAAAAAAAAATGCGAATAGAAACAATTCGCACAGTCACTCTAACAAGAAAAAAGTGTACGGCAACGTGTGCTCTAACTAGCGCGGTTTCGCAGCTATCCGCGTAAACATTGCGGAAGTCCAGGCGGTTTCATTTCCACTGGCGACCCCCCACCACCACCCCTGCGACAGTCTTCGAAAGGGCCGTCGCAAAATGCACGACTCTACGACTTAAAAAATATAATATAAACTTAAGGCGGCCCTCGATATTCGCACATACTTATCATCACGATAGGCGCAACATCCCTATTGTAGAGCCCTGACTTCATCCAACACCCTTCTCCATTTTATCCGGTCTGCAGCTACATCGCTCCATCCTACGGTAAGATACTGCATCTCAATGATGCAGTATCCCTCTGTACACAGTCCAACCACCTCATCCTTGGTCTTCATTTCCTCTTTTCGTCGGCTGACTGTCACGCATCCTTGACACGTGACCGGTAAATCCTTGTATAGCCGGTACAGCTCCTCGTTGCTTCGGATATGCCATTCCCCATCGTCGAATACGACTCCAAATATTCGTCTCAGAATCCTCCTCACATAAATATCCAGTTGTCGTTCATCTTGTTTTGTCAAAGCCCAACATTCAGATCATATTTATTTTTATTTTATTTTTAAAGAGACAATGCGTGATTGGCCTTACAAAATAACCCAGATCGCCAATCACGCATAAAAACATAAATAGAATAGTGAGAAAAAAAACAAAATACATAATTTAAGATATAAAATAACAACAAAAAAATATTAAGTAAGTAAATAAATATAAAAAGTACTATATGTTAAAAAGGAAAAAAAACAAAAACCGTCACTAATTGGTCCGTTATATGAAATTATAAAATCTCATACAAAAGATCATAGAAATGGCGATATTTGACTTCAAATAAATCCACATATTCGGCAAAGTGGTTAAAGTAGAGTGATAACTCTGGTTACCGGAGAGTGCCAGAGCACCTGTCCTCGCATTTTAGCGAAAGAAAAGAAAAGCACACGCAGACAGGCTCGATGGTAGTGAGAATTAGCGCCATAGGGCAACTCGCACAGTACAAGAGGGGTTAGGTACTGCGCCAACCAACAGCGAAGAAGTGCTGCCAAATAAAATCGACCTTCTTTTTTTCGGGGATACATACCCCAGGCAGCCCTGTACCCATGCACTGGGGTATAAACTTGGGTAGAAACCAAACTCCCTCATGTAGAGATACCTAAGAAATTTCTTTTGTATTTTCTCCAATTTGAGGGAATTCGAGGAACACTTTGGAACCAGTTTTTTACATTTTTAAAGGAACTGATAAAAAAAACGTAATTAGTGGGAAAACGTAAATTCGGAGTACTAAATACAGTAGAACCTGTTTTTTACATTTTTGAAGGAACTGATAAAAGTATATATATTGAAAAATATTTAATTGTTTAACATAATTTTTAAAAAGGTGCATTTGATGTGTAAATAGTTGTATTTGATTTGTAAAAGGATGCATTTGATTTGCAAAAGGTGCATTTGATTTGTAAAAGAATGCATTTGTCTCTCTAATTGTATGAGCTTCACCATTAAGTGCAATACGATTACTCAAGCGATAAGATGCTTCTGTTGCATTTTCATTTTCAGTTTTAGCCATTGTAATCATTTGAAATTTTGACTTTTCTGGTGACGTTTGTCTCTTAAAATGCATGTCTTTTCTTTGCTTAATCAGAGTGTCGTTCGAAGTGCCCTGCGAAAGTTTAGCTGGAACCAAGAACTGTTTGCGAGTATTTTTTATTTACAAACTAGTGCATCATTGCATCCTGGATTGCCAATATACATAAATCCCAAATTTAAATAACTTTCATTGTACTTCCGTTTTGGTATGTTCATAGATGACACATGATATTACATTTTGAAGAAATCTCCATTCTTGGACTATTTTCTTCTTCGATGATAGATGTATCAGAAGAATTTTTGTGAAATATCTATTTAGGCTCCGCGAAACACCTAATTTGGGTCCGCGGAACACCAGTGTTTCGCGGAACATAGTTTGGGAGACCCTGCTATAGGGCAAGCTTCAATAGCGTGGTCCTTATATTGCGCTATAGGAAGGGTGACTGTATTTAGTAATACTACACGTAAATGGTTCAAAGAGATGCTAGAACATATTTATTTTTTTAAATAGAATTTAGAAATAAATATATGTCTGAGATATTCATTAAAGAATCGTCATAGTAAAAAATAAATAAATAAATAAATAGTTCTTAAAATAAAATAGAGCAGAACTTTGATATGCACGGCATTTCGATTAATTCCAGGCACATATTGAAATAAATCATGACTATAGAGAAAAAAAAATGGCGAGGAAATAAAAGAATTATACATTATAAAAAAAATTAAATGAACTTTGCTATTCAATCAGATTTCTATTATTTGTAATATACGTTCGATATTTATTTTATAAATAAGCAACGATCCTAAAATTTAATCATATACATTAATTTACAGAATTTAATCTCATATTTTTGTCCACTAAAATTATATGCAGTTACATATTATTTTTTTCCATCGTACGCCTAACCGTCTTGAATATTCCAAAATGATTACAGTAAAATTACACAATATACTTATAGGGGTGTTCGTGGCGAGCGTGTGGGGGCGGAGACCCTTTATTGCCAATTAGGGCCTGTCAACACCATAAGGTTCTGGAATTATACATGTAACGAGTTGTGTTTACACGTGGCCTAGGTGCAATGTCAATGTCGGCAGCCCTACACTCCTGCAAGCTTCTTTTCTCTGCCTTGATTGCTTGGTGTAATTCGATTATGGCACTGGCGTTAATCAAATGTGACCAGAAATATTACTGACATAATTTCTTCAATCAAAATCAGAATCGTTGCATAGATTCTATAATGGATTTAAAATTACACTTCTTATTATAATTACTAGTAACTATTCAATGATTCTAGATTTTTATTTGATTATTTTTTATAATAATCTGATCAAGTGAAAAGCATTTATCTGAATATTTATTATTCTTAATAATCACTCGATGCAAAAAAGATGCTTGATTGTGTTGGATAATCAGTATTAATAATATTAACCAAATTGTCATTCGAAGGGGATCTATTTATATGGGAAAATAGACCCCAAGCATTTCAAGTCGAGATATTGATGAGATCTTTATCAATATCTTGACTGATTATACTAAGAATAAAAATAGTTATTCATGATATGTTCCAAAAGTTGTATTTTTTAACTAATCAATATGACACGTAAATGCTCTGAGCTCTCACAGCACGTGTCAATCGCATGTTTCACTCGCACTCCGCACATTGTATCGGATGCGAGCAAAATAAAACTTCGCGCCCGTGCCAACAGAAACGAATATTTTTGTTTTTATTATGTTTACGCAATTGCGGCCAATAAAGGTCAATGATTATTTATAATATACATTCTTTAGACTTTTTTAGTCATGTAGGATTTATATTAACACTGTATTGCAGTCAAACTTCGCATTCGCCGAAATATGGTGAAACGTCGTCTTTTACAAAAAAAATCATTACTCT
>JAGXCT010034792.1:0-46650 GCA_022495035.1 Philopotamus ludificatus
TCTTTATTCGTCGTTATCATCTGACTCATTGTGCGATTTAAATTAAATCTTCGTCATCTAGCGTCTGGTCACGTATGATCTTTTCTATATTTAGAGCAATTTATGTATATTGTTCCAAATAATCGCGTAAAAATGATTAAATCACGTTAAAAGACTAGTGGGTGTTTATTATTTACATATTCCATTGAGAAATACGTTCTCAAAGCTCACCGGCAAATGGAAGTTTTGAGACAACGTCCACAAGTCATTAACGAAGACACGTTAATGTTACGGGCGTTGATGTGAAAATTCTTGTTTCCACAAGTCTCGAGTTATATTATACCAGACTGAAAATAGTTTTAGCGTTGTTGTGTGTTATCTCACAAAAATACCAGTTTCCGATGCAAAATATACATTTCAAATTATGTGTAATTAAAATTTACTATCTCAATCGTTAATTGTGTACCGGGTTCTAATGAGCTGTTCAACACTTCCTACGCAGATTTATTTGTTGGCATAATTGATTGCGAAATTCGCTCCGGCTGTGTATAGAGATAATGTTTTCTTGTAGGTGGCGAACCGACGTGGTTGAATTAAATTTTGATTGCGTTTTTCGTCTAAACAACGGTTTGATTAATGGTATCGATTCAATTGTATCGAATGTTTTGCGAAAGCAACACGTGGACACAGACAGACAGGTACGGATCGCCGGAGAGAGGGAGAAAGCAAGAGACAAATTGGAATCGTGCCAGACACGTTGCCAGATGGATTGGCTTTTCAGTGTTTTGTTTAGAGATGATGAATGTTTTCAGTGATGTAAAAATTAAATTGCACTCGGGTCGTACGACATACGGAATATTTCATAATTTTCACTTTCATCTGTTGATTGCTAAAATTTGATATTTATACATTTTTTTTAATGTGTTTGTCATTGCTTGTCTAGCAGTTATTCGAGCGTTATTTTTAAATGGCATATACTTAGTTGCACTGTGGTTTAGATCAGCGGTGGGGGACCTTTTGATGTGGGTTACCCGCATTTACTTGATTCTAAACAAATAAGAACGCCGAATGTATTTATTTACAATTATTATACAATTTATTTTGATACTCACATCGGTATCCATTATTCGTTAATATGAAAAGCATGAATATAAGTTAAAAATAAATATAAACACAGAAAAAATATATTAGATGTGGACTCATAAGAATTACCTTCTCTTACTTAATTACGTGAATATAAAAACACTATGTCGTGCAATGTTTTTATTGTTAAATTATAGTATCATTTGTTACTCTGTACTGAAAGTGACATACAGTTAACCCTCCTATAGCGCTCCCGACTATATAGCGGCGAGTTCGGTAGTCCCTCCTATATTACTTTCTTTTAGATCGCCGTTTTCTACAGAACGCAATTACATATTTGATCAACTTTGATATTTTAAATTAAAATGTGTGTATATCTCTAGTCTCTAACGGATTTCTTACCACAAAACCAGTATGCCATGGGAAGGAAAACCCTAAATTGTTGACCGATAAATGGTCTTTCGCTCCTCTTCCTTCTTTTTGGGAGACTCCTCTTTGAGAAGGTGTTTCCTATGATGAAAAGATTGAAGTTTATAATCACTTGTGACTTGTTATAAACCATTGCCGCCTAGACAGGAGGAAAACGAATACCGTGGCAAACCTACCAACCAATCAAACAAACAGTGAAATAAGATGCACGTTCAATGCCAGCAATGGCCAAGAGAGGGAAAACTCTTCACAAAAATGCATATCAAGACGTGTATCCCTGCGGTATGGACACAAAAGGGGAGCTCTCACGTCACGATTGAGACTCAGGTTCCTTTGGCTTCGACTATTATTTGAGAGTCTGGCAAGACTCACACCCTTGATTGTCTCGTGGGTGGCAAATGATGACGTTGGGAAGGGCATGTAGTCCATACTATTATGAACTCTAGGCCTGGGGGAACCCGCCTAGAGTTCATGATAGAGACAGGGTTGAGGCGGACGCGTCTCTGTTGGTGCTTGGGCGATGGATGGAGGAGGTCCAGGACCGGCAGAGATGGCGTAATGCCCTTCAGGTGGCAGGGACTCATTTCGGGTCAGGGGCCACTTAATGTAATGTGTCGTTGGTTCGACACTGGAGGAATATTATTGTAAGAGACTCATTCCCGTTGGATCTTTAGAGTCTTTAGAATGTTTATCAAATCTTTATATCAGTGGTTCTTAACCTGGGTTCGATCGAACCGAACGGAGGACAAAACACACACCCGACTTATTTTACGATATTATGAAAAATGATACGACGTATGATATAAGGGTTCGATTAACGCCCATATGACACTGGTGGGGTTCAGTACCTCCAAAAAAGTTAAGAACCACTGCTTTATATGGATGAATGGCGCTTTGGAATATTTCTGTTATGCCATTCATCCGTAGTCAAATAAATAAATAAAAAAAAGACTAATCCAAAATTGGGTATGCCCTTATGTATGTCTTCTATAGGGCGGGTGTATAAATCGTTGTCCCTAACTCAGCGCTATAGGAGATTTTACTGTATTGTTACATAATTTTGATCCGTTGACTGCGGAGATGTTTTTATTTAGTATGGAAATCAATGAGATATCGTTGTTTAGCAGTCAAAGGGTTCATAATATTTTGTTGAAAATTTTTGGCCAATCGTTCGCCTCTTATAAATATCTAACAGCGTTGATCTTCAGACTGCACGTCACGACGCCAAGGACGGTCGATTGAAATTTCGCATGATTCACACACGGAATTTCGCGTACGTGCTTTTATCTTATTTCGAATGTAATATCCATTATTTTTTTGCCGGATCTGCCCGTCTTATGATCGATTCAGTCGGCCTGTTTATTTGCATGGGTCGAGTGCTGATTTCTTTTCATCGCGTATATCGCCATGGCGATGTTTACCATCGGGCATATCTAAACAAGACCGCGGCACTGATGTAAACACGACTATTATCGGCTCGTTCGCGCATTTAAGAATAAGCAAATGGAGTAGCTTACCATCTCTGTTTGGATACACCGTAAATTGTTTATGAAAACAAATGGTTAATTAGATTTGTGCAAAAGTGTTGTGCGCATGCGTCGCGCAAAGTTTGATCTCTGTTCGCTTCATAAATATTTGTCGTAGGTATCGCACGGCGTTTGTATATTTTCTCGAATCCGGCGTACTAAATCAAAAGGAAAGCAAACATGTAAATAAATATTTGCTCAGGCTCCACATTTCACGAGATAACTACAATTAATTACACCGCTGAAACGCGTCGCATTTACTCTCATGATGTGTACGCAATGTTTTATTTGATCGTAATTCTAATATGATGCGATATGAGTGCTAATTAATCCGCAAACAAAGCATCATGTCGTCCGTGACATTTTACTTGAAATCAATTTGCATGTTTAATATGCATTTTGCATCAATCTCGTTCATCGTATTCATCTCATCAATTTATAGCTTAAATTAATCTCGTTCACAAATTCAATTACGTTAATCGAGTGAAATGAATCATGTCTCGTTTTCTAATATTCTGCTTTGTATATTAATGTCAATGCTGCCTCTAATAGAATCCATATTTAATTTATCGCCAATGAGAGATAATAAAATGAAAACGCCTCTGTATTAATAATCTAGCTGGAAAGTTCTGAAGGAATAAGCCCGCTAAGAACTTTATAGTTTGCAGCACTTTGCACAACAGAATAGTCTGACACCATTGTACAAGCGAAGAAGTCTCTATGTGAAATCGCGTACAAAACAAATCCGTATAAAGATGTTTAATGCCGTGATGTTAATATCTAGCAAAAAAAACGACGATATATCGTTGTTCAGCAGTCAAAAGGTTAATATTAATACAGCATTCCTTGAAATGATTAAAGTATCGCAAATTTAACATGGCGTTCAGTTGTAAGAGCATCATTTAGACATTGACAGGACTTGATGGGTATTACATACTTTCAGAGATGTTGAAAGGCGTTCTGAGAAGACGAAAAAATTGACGAGTCTTTTGATTATTGTCTTTGGTGATGACCCGGATTTTTTCGACATATTGCTTTCGATATGCGCTTCAGGGCAATTGCGCCAGTCTTAATTATTGCAAATTATTGAATCCTAGAAAAGAGGAATGCGAATATCGAGGCAAATACCCTTCCATTTGCCTGGATACAGTAAGAAGGGTAAAATCCCTTGCCCCTTTATAAAAAACCGCATTCCAAGACGGGTTGTCCCATTGCTGGACGTAAAATGGGAGTCCTCGCGCCATTGTGAGACCCCGACTGCCATTCGAGAGTCAGGTAAGGCCCAAATACTCGGCGAGTGAGTGTATCGTGGCTGGCGAATTACGATCATGATTAAATTAAGCTCGAAAAAAACATTATATTGAGAGTTCTATAGATTTAATATGTTGATTAAAATTATATAACTTCTTCATGAAGTTAAAAAAGTTTCAGAACCCCAGCTTTAAAATAGAATATTTCTATCACATCATCCAGGAATTGAAGTATCGCTTTATGCAAAGCATTATGTAGAAAAAAATGGACGACAACCGGTCGGGTGAAATGAAATTGTTCTCTAACATTTGCAACTTTTGGTGATGCGGAATTTTTCCACTTGCCGCTTTTCCACTTGGGAGAGAAAAATATGTCTACGTCCGAACATGGATAAAGCACTCGAAGAAAAAGTATTTCCGTACTACTACCTCTTCAACTAGTGATATAGTGATATGACAATACACGTGTAAGGTTAATATGTCCATTCGAAGACGGACACGATACTTAAAAGTAGAATAAGAATTGTATTAATTGATTCTTCATGTTTTTACATTTTGATTTGAAATCATGATGATTTGTCAGATTATGTGTTTAATTTGTTCATCATGATTTATTGAAATTGCCATTGCTATCCAGTTGATAAATTGCTAAGCCTTTGCCGTTAATCCAGTCCGTGATATTTTCCGGTGTTTGAGTTTTTCAATAAACTTTTTCCGATTTCGGAATAAAGGTGGCGGATGGCGAAGGAAGAGCGGCCGAGTGAAAAAGCACAAGAGGGTAATTCGTTTAAACGCCCGGCTCCTCTTCCAAACGAACATGCGAGGTATGAAAGAGGGAAAGAAATATTCCCTCTTCTTTGATAAGACGAGTTGCTTGTTCAAATATTCAAAAGCTTGAATTGCGACGGCACGGTCGCCATTTAGTTACGAAACAAACGCCCCGGAATGTACACAGCGTGGGGGGAAGGCGTCGGTGGCTTTTATCTCCACCGCCTCCCGGGGGAGGAATCTACCGGCGGGCGAGACACGGAGAGGGAATAATCGAGTTTTGCAAGGAGTGCGAGCAGCACGCCGGGGGAAGAGGAGGACGCCGACGCCAGGAGCAAAGAGGATTTCCGAACCGCGACCCAGAGCACACTCACGGAACGAACCAAATTGATGACGATTACGATAATGTGGCCGGGCAAATTGTGAAGCGCCGAACCCGACGGTGGACCTCCGGGGTCCTCCGGTCGACTTGTAGCACCTGCGATAATGTCTCACCCGGTCGGGTCATCCTATATCATCCCACTATCGATCTCGAGGCTCAAATCTCAAATGTACTCCGTTTAAGGCAATCCGGATGTGCGATAGTCGGTTTTGCTGGCTCTAAATGTATTAAATATGGATACGCCGTGAAGGGGGTTTGGCGTTTAAGACGCCGTTCCGGAAACAAAATGGTCGTCCCCATTGCAGCGAACGTTATTAGCCAACTTGAGCCATTCAGTTCTATTAGCTGCTGCTTTGAAACTTTCATGCATATTTTCATGACCTCCACTCGACTCGCATAGTATCTTTCACGATCCTTTTTCTTTAACTTAACTCATTACCATAGTTTTTCAGATTTATTTGATTTAATCTTAACAATACGTAAAAAGTTTAAATTAGGTTGAATAATTTAGTATAACTTAGAAATACCATATTATTATAATATCCAGTGTGATCTCAGAATTGTTTCTGACCAAATTCCGGTCTTGACTCTCCAAGAACCTTCTATTTGGACAGTTAAAACTTAGTTCTGCAACTAAAGCTCAAATTTACTAACGAAACTTTTGGATTCTAGACGTTCCCATGAATCGAATAATTCATATTCAAATAAATTTTACACAAAGCTTCCAGCATGTGTCGCTAGCGTCTGCGGTGAATTGACGGTTGTCACACTGGTGTGACCATGGCTGTTGTCAAAGGATCGAGCAGTCGTCGTTGATTTTTTTTTATCTATATGTTTGAAGATTAAACATGTAGGGATAATGTAACTCTTCTGACGCTCATAAGCTACTGTCATAAATAATTCTTAGAATTAATGGATCTTGGCGGAATGGATGACCTATTGTCATGGTACAATCATTGTTTACTACAAGTAGTGCAGATATTTCATAAGTGATTCAGTATGGACGACGAGGGACTGCTCCGAGTCGCAGCACAACACAGCGATGAGATGAGACCCCTCCCACCCCGTTGCCGCTCCGCATCCATCCAATACACGACGCTGGTAGCGCTGACGAGCAGACAGCGTCAACATTAAGTCTAAATTTAATTTATTTTCATATACATAAACAGTGTATATGGACGGACGTACAAGCCATGACACTAATCATTAATTTATGATTCTGGCATGAACCAAATGATAATATGCCAAGATCATCAGTAATCATTTTCTTGACTTTTTCGAGTGCTCGTCCATTCCATTCTTTAAAGTCATCCAATAATAAAGAAAGCATTCGATATAAACGAGTGTTACATTTTTCTTTTCTAAATGTATTTTATCACTCTTCCTGCGATTATTAATATAATTTTAATCGATTGAAAGCCGAACAACGATAAATCGTTGTTTTATTCTAGAGTACCGTGCTGCTCACTGTCCTCTTTCACCATGGCGATTCGTTACGTTTTCGCATGCCATATTTTTAATCTGAGTTATTTGCATATTACATTCCCAATATATTATGTATTTATTTACGAAATCATCGGCCAATCTCGAAATTTACGATCGGCAATAAAAATTCCGCCGAAATCTGCTTTGAATTTTTTTTTTAAACATATTAAATTAAATCGGACACCAGTATTTCCGACGTTCGCATAGCAAAATGAATCGGGATTAACAATGGCCGATATTAATATTGAATTATTGTGATTGGTTTCGTTAGTTAACCGCTTCCATACCACTCCGCAAACACGTATACGTAGGTGCGTGCACGTTCGCTCTGTTTGCCAAAACCGTATAAATTTTATTACCGAGCGTTTCCGCAAAATTCAATATTGATGGCCGTTTATTTGCGTGTTGGAAATTTGGCATGGAAAAAAGATCATCGACACACTTCATTCCGTATATGAAACATAATTAATGCAAATATTGCAGCGGACGGAATGTGTGATCTAATTGAATCGTTATTTGTTCTATAAATTTGATTAAATAGTCGTCGTAGCTGTTGGCTCACTTTGTAGCGCCGTCGAGAGTTTGATTTATAGAGCGGGTTTGCACGGTGGACAGGTTTGGCAGATTGATAGTCGCGAATAATTTATATATATGCATATTCGACATCGTCGAACGTATATTGTTGTCGATTCGCGGGGTAATTTTGATGTTTGATAGTTTTCCGGCTATTACGGCAGAAGTAGTCGTTTGGCTCTCCCTGAGAGGGTTATTTTCCTCAATGGAACAGTTTCAGCACATACGTAACGGCGCAAAGACACGCCATCTCTATTTCTACATGCACGGTGTTTCGATTTGATCACCAAATAAAAGCGACTGGAATCTTTCCTCCAATTTACGACAATCTGAAATTTTTATGGCTCACGGCGCTAAGTGCCCGACGTCACAAATTTTATAATAAAAATTTAATGGGAGCGTTCACGATTTTTATCCCCGAAGAGGATGATGACTTTGTGCATGCCACTGAAACCATTTCTTTAATCCTGTTTTTCAGATCGGCATATAAATCTTTTTCATTTAAAATTTTGGCAATCATTGACACGGTAGCTCTTAATAAATATGTATTAATATACTTTTTTCTTTGTGATACAACTAGCTCCTCTTAGAAATTGGCATGGATGATGACTGCGATGATTTTGCGAGTGTCAGCTCTGAATAAAAATTTGTACTGAAGTGGAACCATTCTTACAAAGCTTTTCATGCGTGAGATATGTTTTTTTGCCAACAATACGTCTTCCTTTCGTTTTATTTTTCAGATCAAAACATGAAACACATCTCCCATCGTTTATTTTGCGCAGAGCACTTAAATACACATGTAGTCCAATATTTTAATGTTATAATGATTTTATTTTTCTTTCTTTTTCGTGTGCCTTTTTCAACTGATTCATCTCCATATTTTCAGCGAAACGAATTACCTCCTGTATTTAAGATTTAGATTGAGTGATTGTTTTTCCATACTCTTGAATAAACGCAGAGTCTTCTAGTTTTAATTCTTTTGGCCATTGCTAGCATCGGATTTTTAGCCCTCCATTGTCCGACCGGAGTCCGAGATTTTCTCTAGATTGCTGTTGGATTGTACCCATTAAAAAAAATTCTTCCTCCAAGGAAATATCTCTAATTTTAGACAATTTAATATTCCCAATTTATGATCTTACGTTTTTATATGAATATAATATTATGAATGCATAAATTTTAACCCTTTGACTGCTAAAATGCGATATATCGTCGGTTTTTTCGTACTCGTGAGCAACATCTACGCCGTTAATCCACTTTAGACAGGCAGAAATGCAAACGGTAAATTATATCACTATAGAAAATAAATGTATTTGTACTAAAAACACATAGTACTGTCCATAAATTTCGTAAGCGTGTGTATTTAAATAAACAAATGTGCGTCTCCGAAGAGCATATACAGTCGAACCCCCTATTAAACTACTCCGAATAACGCGATGGATTGAAATCCGCCTATACCCCAACTTGCACGGTCGCATTCACGCCGGCGGTCGACGGTCGACGAATACATACAAGGCCGACTATTCATTTTACACGGGTTCGGCTGCACACATACAGCTGGGCGGCCGTCTGTGCGGTGCATACAGTCAAACCTCGACACGTGCCAGGCTATTCCCCCAATAACACGACTTCAACTTACACGGTCCAGATTTTAGTGTTAGTGGGGGTTTAACTGTAAATATGATATCGGTTTATCGAGCACGGCATTTAATTAGGCTTCCGGCCGATTGAGTGGTAACGTGTCGTGTTAATAAATCATAACGTTAACGTTAAAGTGAAATAAATTATATGAATTATTCAGTTAAAATCGTGGATATTTAATTCTTATGATTTTAATCAAATTTCCTTAGATCCGAAGAACGTGATCACGTCCATGTTACAGTTGGAAGGATGGTGGATATGATTCTCTTGGGAGTATAGTGCACTGGTATGTGTGTACCTGGATTAAAAGTTGTATTTACTATTGTTGTTACTGAGTTGTTTTAACTTTTCCTACAGTCTTTTTTTAGAAAGGTTTATTTTTCACGTTTTTATAATTATGTGAGTTTTTAGTCACGTCACTATTTTGTGAATATGCTTATGAAAAATGACTGTCATTGCTGACATAAAGAAGAGTGATTATTTTGACAGCGTTGAATGTGTATTTTAAGTGCGATTTATTTATGTAAAAGTGTAGATTATTCATTTTTATTTTGGAACTATAATTGAAATGCACGTCGATCTTTAACATCGAGTATAGTTTTCCGCATAATAAAATCGCAGGTGTGGCAAAGTGCTGAATGAAAATTTGCACGCTTTTCAAAGTGATTTTCCTAAATATTCCGCTACAACACATTTGCTCGGGTAGTGGAATGTATGCAGCGGGTAGTGCAAGATTGCATACCCAAATGGCATATATACCGGGCAAGTAGCCAACCGTGCACAACCCGTAAAAGTAACCCGGATATCGCAGAGTTTACAAGACGGGAAGTGGGCTGGAGTGGTGGGAGCTGGGGTGGCCGTGGGTGGTGGTTAGGTAGTCTAGCCACCGCGCTTTCTCTCTCTGCGTCATCTCTCTCGCTCTCACTCCGCTACCGGCAATTTTTCCTCGCTAACAATTCAGCAAAACAGATATGAAATTAGCTCGGGGTTAGCTTAACAAACGCCAACTGCCATACCATTTTTTTTTATTATTAAATTAAATTCGGAAACTTTCAAAAGGCTAACGCCCTCGAATTTGCGCGGTGTGAATTTCGGGTGTGGTCAATTGGCAGAGGTATTTCGCTTTTCATACCGCCTCCCTCCTACCCCGGTCATTAGCCTAATTCGATTTGATTCAACCAAAGATAATTTTCAAAGTCACTTTTCGTAATTAATTCGCTTGTAAAATACGGTCACGCCTTTCGCGAAATGTTTACATTATACATATCATGTAACTAATTTATGTTTTTTTTATCTCGTTTCAGGTATGTTACACACATGGCAACACGTAAGTCATAATTATCATTTTTTTTATTCGAGTCAAATCTTCAATTGCGATAATGATTGAATCGGATTGCGTCGTTTGGACCGTTTCGATCGATAAAAATTTTCATCTGCCCATTTTGTGCGCTCTCTCTTTTTTTTATTTTGATACACGTACGCCCGTAGTATAATCTGGTTTTATCTGGTCATAAAAATGTTAATCCACCTACGGAATACTATCCCACTCACCATATTGATCAACCATTAAACTGCGCGGTGATAACCGAAGCGGCATACACAAACACACGCTCTGAAAAAAAAGCACATTTTATTTCATGGGAGTTGATTCTGTAATTACATTCTTCACCTCTTTTTGCGCGGCGTAGACGCCGCTTTATTGCTTTTTCAGACCGGCATTAAGTTTTGGAGTATGAAGTACGCCGTTCGCTAACTTATTTGATGTAATTCAGGGCGTTTTAATCGTTTGTAAAAATTTTGCAATGTCTATATAATTGAATTAATACGGATGCCGTTTAATAGATTCGCATTTATCTCGAGTGTCGGCGGCATCGTAATTTATTTGCGCGATCGCGGACCGCATTATGACAACGTCTGCCCTAGGACTTTGTGCTTACTTCAGCTCCTCTCGTAGCTTTTCCTCGCAGATTCTTATCTCCTTTGTTCGCTCTTAAATATGAGATGGCTACGGAGAGATATTCTCCCGTTTCTCCCCACCCGGTTCGACTTCTTCTCTCCTTTTCTCTTATTTTTTTTTATTCTTATTCCTCTTTCAGTTGGCAACATTTTTATTACACTCTTTAGAGCGTCGCCGCGGTAATTAATGTTGATGCCCGAAGGAAACTGGCAACGTTTATTAAAACGGCCAATTACTATCAACTCGATGGGTTTCGTTACGGGCGGGAATTCTCGACGATTAAAATGTTGTAAAACTTGATTTGATTGGCTCTGGCCGTGAATTTTTGTTTGATTTGTTGATGCCAATTAATTTTTCTAATTGAAAACAGTCGTTTATTAAATATATATATATAACGTGTCTCTAGCGTTTTATCAACATTATAACCTCTTATCGATCATTTAACCTAATTATGCGGCCTCCAAAACGAGTAATTTAGCGACCGAACAAGTGAGAATACTTCGCCATCATATTAATTTATAATAAAGTCTCTTTTTAATGCGGATTCGAAGTTATGCTATGCATATTTTATGCAAATTTCATATTTATCGTGACCGTAATATTCAATTATCGAAAAAATGTTAAACCGAACCTACATTTATTGTTAAATAAAATATTGACTTTATGTATTAATATTTTTCCTTGAGTTTTTTTAATACCTACTAGTTATAAAAGCATTGTGTTTGCTTTTTAGATATAATATAGATATAAAATACGTACTCGTTTAATCAATGTTTGTTATCAGGCGATGTCATCTATAAGCTGTTTTACAAATAGCTTTAATTAAAAAATGACGAGTCGATTCTATTTTTATGTCATTATTTTATATACTTATTAAATAAGTTCATTTTTTATCCTAATACTATTGAATCTGATTCAAAATTATCATAGTTTACATGTTACTTTTCGCTGGAGTCGGGCGATTTCTAAAAATAAATAAAAAATAACGACTCTAAATCTACTAATTACTAATAAGGACTCGTATGCGCGTCCAAGGACCGCTGCTCTGTCTCCACGAGGACTTAAATGCGAGTCGGCTGGACCGTTGCTCTGGGCGCCGCGAGGACTCGCATACGAGTCCCCCGGACCGCTGCTCTAGCGCCTCGAGGACTCGCAAATGAGTCCCCCGTACTGCAACGTGTCAATATTATTTTTAATTACTAACGTTGATTAAAAAGCGGGAAGATTTTTATAACACGAAATAAATGTTACTCCCTTTGCAGTTCAACAGTGTTTTGGAAAGGTATTCTTTTGTTTTCTGACTTGTATTTTATTCCCAAGACCTAATCATGGACTTTCTATGATATCTGTTAAATCTATTGATATCGTTCCTGTTATTGAGAGATAATTAAAAAAATCTAACTCTTCGTTTTCTGTTCTGAAATGTCTGAATAAAATCCACAGTTTTATAGCTAAATATTCTTCCGAAATAGTATTTTAGAATCTAATTCTTGTGACTGATAAATAGGCTTTCATTTTTGTAGACTATTGTCTTAAGCTGCAGACAAGATTGTAATTTTTTAACCAGTTTTTAGACTACTCAATGGGGGAGAATAAGTAATCTATACGTTCTGTCAATACATACTTAACAATGAGACCTGCGAAAAACATTTAAATGACACTGTTCAGCAAAGGGTTAAAACCAGTGGCCGCTCGTGGGTAAAATATTTGGGGGTGCTGCGGAAGATTAAAAATTAAAAATATATTTAAAAAAAGACTCGCGGTATGTACCGCGCGGGTCTGTACAACACAGTAACGACGAATACCCCCCTACACCCCTCTGACGCCCCGCATCCATACAATAGACGATGTTGATAGCGCTGACGATCAGACAGCACTCTTACTCTACATCGCGCTTATTTTATCAGTTACGAGATATTTTAACAAAAAAAGTGTATCATGTTTTTTTCTCTATATATTTATATATACATATATATATAAATAAAATTAATGAGAGTAAAACGGAGATTCGACCAAAAATGGTCGAGAGTGGAAAGGGTTAAAGCTATAATTTGTATTAAATTATTTTTTTAATCAGAGGCAGACTTGTCGATCAAGTCACTTTTTTTTATCGACTCCACAGCTCTAATAACATTCGATATTGGAGTACAAAGGGTTAAGACTTTTCTTGTTTATTGCGTGATTCGCTAATCGTATTTTTTTAGTGATGAATGTGATATAGCACAAGTTTATACAATATAATAATTAATTATGAATGAATTGTTAAACCATTTTGTGTTTATTTCAAATCAACTTTAGAAAATTATACACGTAACTATCGCATAAATAAAGACTCGACAGTAAAATAACCGCGTCTAATTTTTGATTAATAACGGTAATCATGCGAGAATTGGCGCAAGATTCTCGCGATAAATATTTGTATAGTACATAACGCGAGTGAGAAAATCGTGAAAAAGCTTTTTTTTCGCAAAAATTTATGGCATAATAAAACTATTGCGATTCAAAACGTTTACATTACATTGACGCAAATTATCTAATCGCTAAATCTGTTTCAATGATTAAAATATCAAAAGAGGTATCAGAGCGAATTAAAGCTGTGAATTATGTTACGATATGCAAATATCAACACGCGCCGCTTTAATTTCCCCATTGAAAACACACGTCGGTCGCTTTCAACGTCAGATGAAAATAATTTTCAGACGGGGATCGGACGCGTGATCACGTGATCGCATCTTGCCAATTCAACACTGCATTATGAAAATGTTATATTAGCATTTTTATTGCATTATTTATATTGGGCTTTCGGCTCGTGCAGCAGCGCCGTGGATATCCACCCCATTTCTACTCTCCCCTATCCCTAACCCTAAACCTGCCTCTCCTCCATCCACCTCACCCCTTCTTACTACACGGCCGCGATATTAAATTTAATATGGTTGCGCGCTATCTGATGTCGACGGCGGCAGTTGCACGCTATTTTGTCAGCGATGTTGCGATCATGTATTAAATGTTTGCAAAATGTTACTTGCGCTCTTCTCCGTGTTTGCGTGTCGACTCGGAGCGCATGCGCGCTAATACGCAATATCTAGACCAGTGGTCGGCAAACTTATTAGCCAAAGAGCCAAATATGTACATAACGATTAAAAAAAGAGCCAAACCTGTTTATTAATTTAGCAAACCTTTATTATAATTTTAGCCCTTTATTCTATTACGGATACACTGAATAAAACTTGATTTCGTACCTAATAAAAATTGTATTCTTTATAAATTTAAATCATGACAATGACTGACAAACACTTAATGACAATGGAAAAATGAAAGGATAATGTCCTTGCATCTCCTTGGAAAGTTTAAGTAAGTCAAGTTTGTATGTTGTTATTCTTAATTTTAGGCACGATTCCAGGTTCTTCAATGAACGACTTCTCATTTTTCGATAAAGTTCATTCTTGAAAACGATTGTTCGCATGAATATGTAGAACCAAAAAGGGAAAGAACAGCAAACGCGAGTTTTTTCAACTGATCATAAGAGTCAAGAATATTATTCCAGGCGTTGAAGATGATCATGTCTTCCTTCTCCAGGTATTTCAAAGCAGACCAATGGTGTTGTGAAATAAGCTCACATTTGTTCTTCTTCAATATTTCCAAAACAACACAAAGACATAATAGGAATTCAAAACCTCTTTATTACATTATGGAGCAGAAGATCAACGTACTCACTCTCCATTTCAACTGAAAATTCCTTGAATTGGCATTGATTAAGTGCTTTAGCTAAAATGGAGTTGATAATCGTATAACCATAACTTTAACTCCAATTCCATAACTTTACAAATTTCTTCTGGATTTTTTCCCCCACAAAGCGCTACTCAATGATTAATGCAATTGTATGAAAGTATCTTTGATTATTTTTTTCTTTAAAAATAGCAACATTTTTAAGCCGGTCATACTCTTCTCCCCCACCTTTTTGCCCGTGGATATTTGTAGACCAATGGTAGCCAAACGGTAGCTCGCGAGCAGCATCTCTGTAGCTCGCGCGTAGGATATTTTATCATATTTATAAATTTGTCTCTCAAATTTTATTATTGGACAACGAAATGAAATATTTCTCGCACTAAATTACGATGGGAACTGCGCCACGCACTTTGTGTCTCTTTCGCTCATTTTTATGGCCGCTTATGTGGGAATGACAGTCAGCAATGATATAATACTACATGGTCTCACTTTTGTGTGTGCACAAGGAGAATATAAGTATCCGGCGGCTCGAAATTAAGCCCGTTGGGGTCTATTTACTATGGAAAATAGACCCCAAGCATTTCAAATCAAGATATTGATAAATTTTTCATCAATATCTATCTATCTACGTGCCTCAGACTAAGGCTCGCTGCCCTCTCAGAGTTTTTGCCGCACGTGTTACTAGTACGGTTTCACTCGCACTTGCACATCGTACCGGATACGAACGAGAAAAAACATCGCGTCCGTTCCGACTACAGTTCCGACCACTGCGCTAGACAAACGCATAGATTAGTCGATAGGCTGTTTATTTGCATTTTTTTTTTAGTTATAAAACTTCGACCGTTTATGCACACATGTGCGGACCGCTGTGCGAATTCAGTTTTACGCTTGTGTGATTCAGAAAGGGCCCGCCGAACAAATGCCTCCCGTTTCGTGATTGCGTGTACTCCAGGGTTAACAAACCGTCGGTTTTTTATATTATTTTTCACTCTCAAATTTATTCGAACACCCCTGATCGCTACACATGTACGCGCAGTACGTTTTTCACACACGTGCGTGCACAAGCAATCGCGATAAAACCCGTCGTATTTTTTATGCGTAAAAAGGGCCTCCCCCTCCTGCGCGCCATCTGAAAACATTACACATTTTTAGTACCCTTCCCGTTTCCCTCTACATGTTGATTTATTCGCGGTGTCATCGGCAGAAGGTCAAGGAGGCTGGTTTTCTATGCTTTTTTTTCTCTCTCGTTCCAATATAATATATATATATATATAGTAAAATGTTCGATCATTGGACGTTTTTCAATTTGCTTCCTTCTCCCCTTCGATATACCGCGCGCTTTGATCAGTTTGGCTTTCTTCCAATATATCCATGATTTAAAAACGATTTCTTAATATATATATTTTTTATGTATACGTATATACAATCCAATAAAGGTGGTGAGCCCTAAAAAGACCCATGGCATGTGAATGTGTTGAGTTGTATGGAGATGGCTCACAATAGACTCCCCACGATACTTTGGTTGCTTGACGCTTACAATAACATTTTGGCAGCTGCTCCATGAACCTTTTATGATCCATCGCGGAGATTTTTGGATCTCTCTCAAATAAACATGGCGTTGATATTAAATACAAGAATCGACGATGCTATTTTTAATTCGATGAGTTCTTTCATATTTAATCGCACATCAATGTAATTTATAATACTAATAAGCTTAATAATGCAAATACGAGCTGAGCAGATGTTCTTTTTCCAGTGCATATATAGAAAGGTGATCGTTCAATTAGTTTTTTTTATATTATTCGTCATTTTTAATCTTCACTTCAAGCCATTCATTATTTTTTTTTAAATAAATACTCTTCATTTAAAAAGTTATTAATAAAACTGGTATCTTTTGTGTTCCATAAGTTGCCATTTTCTCTCATTCTTTTATAAAATATACAATACATATCTATCCATAGATTTACGCTGTAGATAATAAAAACTGCGCCAAAACGAAGTGAGCCTCATAAAATCTAATAACGACTATAATGATTTAAATCATCATCATCTGAAACAATATCCTGTATAGAATTTAAAATACACATAGAGATGAATTAAATAAATGTTTTTCCTTACGCGGTTTTCTTGGCGCTTTTATCGCAATGGTCATCTCGGTGTGACAACCGCCAATTCAACGTAAACGCTAGCGACAGGTGGTGAAAACTTTGTATAAAAGTTATTTGGATTGGAATGTGTTCATTCGATCCATGGGAATATCTAGAACCCATAAGTTTCATTAATAAATTCAAGATTTAGCTACATTTTTGCATTTGCAAATTTATTCGGCACATAATTTTGTATATTTCTCTTGCGATTAGGGGATTAAACTGACCCGGTTTCCCATATATAAGGGATGGGCTTGTGAAAAAATTAATGTTTGATTGTGAAGCGTTATGGATCCCTAAATTATGATATTTTTATAGTTTCGTGCAATTTTTGTTCATAGTAGGGTCGTCAACCCCACGTCACCCCTTTGTGCACCAGTTTTTGTTAACTACACGTATACGTTTTATCTAGATATATGGATATACAATATTGTTCAACTCAGCTTTTGTACTGCAATTGGATCTTTGTTGCGGAGTATTCCATTCTTTATATGTTTTGATGGAAAAAAATTGAATAAGTTGAGCACGTTGGCGATCTCCCTCCCCTGCGTTTTTTCTTTTTAAATCAACATTGCCCGGGGATGTTTTTTTATCGTATAATTTCACGAAATCACGTGAAGAGGGTGGTTTGTTTTACCATTTGCTGACACATGCAATGTAGTGGTAGAAAATATTGCGTTTGAAAAAAACGTTTAAACATTATGCCGCAATGTTTCAAGGGGTGTCGCGGTTATTTCTTCATTTTTATAAGCGACGACCTCGATTCTAACCGCGTATGCGTATATATACGTTCGTTCGAATGGTATAAAACCATTAGTGACCCAAAAAAAAAAAGAAAAATGTCCGGAACCGTGGACAAAGGGGGCCCCGATCGACCAGACGGGTGCGGAAATAAATTGCTATCGCGATCGCGGGGGCAGCTCGTAAAAAAACGAGTCCATGTTTAAATGCATGTAAGTGCCATTAGTATTATTTAAAAGAAACACTTATCGTCGACATCACGCAATTACGTACTGAAAGGGCCGAATGTGGGCCGCAAATAGAATGCGTCCAATCGATACCGAAAAATATTCTATATGTAGATTGGGCCGTTTTAATTTACGCTTTGTGGTAAATGTCAGGGTTTGGCCGTTTGAATTATGTAGTATTCCCACCGCGGGTTGATGATGTTAATTACATTCGTCCAGTGTGTGATGGCCGAGTATAAATCATCTAAATTCATACGATGGAACTTGGGGGAGTTGCGCATAAGGACACGTTCCCATTATCATCGCTCGATTGTTCTCTGTGAATGTTGATGTGTATTTATTTTTTCGAGGCGGTTCCTCACGACAAATTGGTTCACTTAACAAATGACTAATGATTGTAGTTACAGTACGACCGCTCACGAAAAAATATATATATATATGACTCAATATATTTCGACAAAAGAAAAAACTAACACACTAAATAATAAAGTGCGGACATAAAGACGCGGAGAGACTGAAAAAAAAATTGTGTCAGTGGCTCTAGGGCGGAATCGGACGCGCCACTCCGCACGCTATTGTGGAGAAAATCCGTTTTATGCTGGAAAACCGCCCCCCGACCCCGTCGACATATTATAATTCATATTTATGTGAGAGCGCCCCGGCAAGAGAAAAAGATATAAATCCAAATGTTTTTACAATATGATCCGAGAAAACCGAGATTCGAGAAAGCGTATAAAAAATATATATAGAAAAACGTTGAGGCCGATAATGGCGGGGCGGTTCATAAAAAAGAGACCTATTCCGGACAAATGGTGCAGTGGTGGAGCGGGCGGCCGTTGGGCACTGTGGTTGAGGCGCCAGACGAGGAAAACGTGCGAGGGAGGGCCAGAAAGGATGGGGGGTTGGACGGGGGTGTCGGAGAAGGACTTGCGGGAGAAGTCGCACAATGGTGAAAGGAGATGATTGCAAAAGGCCGCGGTCGAAGCGAGAAGAGGAGAAGGGGTGGCACAATGAAAGGAAAATACCTCGACGGTGTTGCCGTCGAGAGGATAAAAAGTGGTGTAAAGGGAAGACAATCAATTGAACTGTTTACATAATTAAAGCGATTCTATTATATTCGGATATGCGCGGAAGACGTACGTATACAAAATTAATTTACAAGCAATTTGCTTTGAAATCAACAATAAAATTCGCCATTCTTTGATTTAGAACGAAGGACAACAACGGAATAGCGATGGAGGGGTAAATACTTATGCAAAAGATATATAAAGAGGGTCGTTTTCAAATTGGATAAGGATAAATTGAACACGTTCTTCTTTATACGACCTAGTGAATATTCCAAATGTCACCAATGACCAAAAGAATTATTATTTATTATTTCCCGACGTCGTTACTTGTAACAACTAAAAATCGATTGAAATGGATCTAAGATATCTCCAATGGGAGGTCTAGAATTGTTACATTTGGAGGAGCTACTATAAGAGATCCAGAGGCCGACTGAGAAAATGATTACTCAAATGCTCATTGGAAGATCTCAAGGCAAATAAGATAGTAGTTAAGTAATAGTAGTTAGTTAGTCACTAGTAGTTAATTTGGAGGACAACCATCGGTGAATTTGGACGCGTCTCTGCTGGTGCTTTGGAAGTAGTGAATAGATCAATCACGGATACGGCGGAGATCTCAGGTGGCAAAGAACCGCTTCGGGTAATAAAAAATGGAAACACCGTCGGACTGGATAAGATCAAGTGGAAGAATATTATCGTAGGCAAAATCCATGAGCTGTAACCCCAAAGAATCATCAATCATTACCAGAAAGTAGTTGATCGTAGACACGGTAGAGGGCACTTGAAGAACTACAGTCGAACCCCCTATTAAACTACTCCGAATAACGCGATGAATAGAAATATTCGCCGCCTTTACCCCAACTTGCACGGTCGCATTCACGCCGATGGTCGACGAATACATACAAGGCCGACTATTCCTTTGACACGGGTTCAGCTGCACACACACAGCCGGGCGATCGTCTGTGCGGTGCATACAGTCAAACGTTGGCTAGCGTCTGTATATTCGACACGCGCCAGGCTATACCCCAATAACACGACTCCAACTTACACGGTCCCGATTTTAGTGTTAGTGGGGGTTTAACTGTAATTCGAGACATGATTATGTATATATGTTGCCAGTTGTAGTGTCATGATTAACTTAAGCTGGGTTTATTATATATAATTATATTCCTAAAAAAAGTTATCCTTAAATATATCCCAGACTGCAATAGCGAACAGCAACTCATAGTTTCTATCGTTAAGATATGTTGTTCAGACGGACCTCGTCCTTTTGATCAGGCTCGTCAATCAATACGTGCCTGGACTATGTAGCTAATTACCGTTTGTTGGCTACTTAATATGCTCGTAGAGTCTGAGAACACTTCATTGATGTCTTCTGTGTGTAATGTAGTTGCAGTAAACTGATTTCATTTCGTATTTATATTCAAAGTTAAACATAACCACGGTACTTATGTTAACCTCATAATCGCTTTGGATTGATCAAATGATTTGATATTATTTACTAATTTCTCATGAGATGTAAATTCCTAGTTAATTATTATAATTGGCGAATGGCGTTAGAACCGGTTATTAAATTGCGTGTAATAGATTTTTAACGTATATTTTAAAATGTTTAAATTTTATCGCAAGGTGTTGTTGTAACGCGATTTGGATAAGGGTAATAATGACGTCATTCGCCTTTCGCATCGCCATATTTTCAGGTGAATATTTTTATGCGTATAAACGTGAATCTGGGCAAAAGTTCGTTATTGAAGTAATAAATTCTGTCCGTGTTTGACCCCTTTGTGTCACCCGAAACTCTGTCCCGTCGGTGCGTGACCCGCTTGCCAAGTGTATCCAGTCCGCGGACCAAAGTGCTCTCAATATAAAAACCTTCTGAATTATGAGCGGCCAGAAAACGTATGAATCACGTGTGCGAGCGTCTGATTGGCAAACAGCTCAAAAAAAGCTGCGTCTGCTCAAAGGGTGGGGGGTGGGACAAAGGGCGCAAGAAAAGGCCGGGATAGTTTTGATTGCCAGAGGACGAGGAGAGATAGTGCCCGGAATGAATATTTTATTAGAATTTATCGTGCCCTCTTCCGCCCTTTTCTGGTCCTTCGTGTCCCGGGTGGGACCGGTCGGGGAGGTCCGCCCCCGCTCCGGCCCCGGTGTCCGCGATTGTTTGCGTTGGACCTCTGGCCGTAGTCGGAAGGCTTTTGGGCTTTGCCACAGGTCGTTATAAGTGCTCGGACATCGTTTATGATTGATGCGCGCCCCTTCTGAATAATGGGATTGCCGAAACCCGCTCGGGACCTTTCATCGTCTGCGGCTGTTTGGGCGAAATTTTCCGACAAGTGACACACACTAAATAAATATTTAATGCCGAAAAGGCAATGACGTCGCGTTACATTAGCGTAATTAATTTTTCGGGCGATACACATCTAGTTTTGTGAAATTTTTGAAACACGCGTAATTCGTGGCAACAATGGCATAATAAAACAATTTGTCCCCGTTTCACTGAATTCCATTGTTCTCCGGCAATCGGCGACATGATCATTTTATCATACGGTAAACATTAATTAATCTCAACTTTTTTTATCCTTTAAAAATACATACGGCGTGTTCAGGCAACGTTAAAGGTTCAAGAGCGTATTACATCTCCGTGTACAAGGTCAGAAGTGCGCGTGCGCCGCTTTTCGGCGCACCATTGAACGGAAGCGGACCTGTGTAAACGCACCATTATTTCCGTTACAAATAGTGGCGCCCAGATGCGATAATATAATATAATGTGTCCAGATGGCCCGGTGTTGCCAGTGGCGAAAAGATATTTCCCGTATTACACTCGTCTCACACACGCCATTACTCTAATTAACCGTAGATATTTTCGCAAACAGCTTTCAGCCGGGGGAGAGAAGATGGGACCGTAAATAAATGTTAACGCTCCCCTAATGCTCGCGCCGTTCTGTTCGCCACCCCCCGGGGCCGCCCCCACGCTCAACCCCATCGTTCGCTGCGTCCCTCTCGCTCGCATCTCGCTGCGGCGCTCGTTTGTCTCTGTTTTTACCGGGTTCGAGAGATCCGACGTCTGGGGCAGATAGATTTACCCTATTCATTTTCTACGCACTTATTTATCTGGCAAATCATTTCTGTAACAAATTTTCGTCCCGGCAAGGGTAGACACGCTAATTGATAGTGCGATGGTATCTGGGACAGAATTAAATAATGAATCAAAGATGTTTGACTCTCGACATAGCAATGTTTAGCATTTGATCACATTTTCTTTATTACTTTAACACTTTAATTATAAAGCCAAGCCAATTATATCGATTTTTACCTTACGCCACCATTTTCAATTATAAAATGAAACGGCTAAACATATTGACATTCTAACAATCACATTGCCTTCTAAAGATGTCTCTGCATTCATTTTCATTTAAAAATATTATATTAATTCATTAATAAATTCGTTGTAGCGTTTACCGTGCCGCTGGTGGTTAGACCGATTTCGCGTGCCTGCACGCCGTGGCGTCTGAACGGTTAATAAACAAATTATATCGTTAAGTCTTGCCAATTGAAGAAGATCTTACTAATGAGGATTCAGAAGTATTTATATACACTTTGATATGAATGCAATAATTTCTCGATACAAGCTCCTTATTTGATTAATTAAGCCTCGGTTGTTACAAAATGAAATAGGCTGTCCAAAGACTGAAAAGAATTGAAGATATTACGGAAAATTAAAATAAAGTGTTAGCACTTCTGAATAATTCCACATTTTATTCACTCCAACTCGACGAATCAATGTCTACAACTAGGAGTGCAGTTCTTAATTGTTTTGTTTGGTTTAATTGCCAGGAAGAATTCATGAGGAAAACCCATCTGTTGACTTTCCGCTAACCTTTCCGCAATTTTAAGACACTTCATCGAAAGAATGTGTTTGCATAATATATTCATATACATTACCGAAAGCATGACTGGGCATGGTTCAGGAGTTTGCTTACCCTTGCTGTAGTAAGATGGCTAGAAGCAAAGAACTTGTTCCTGCAGGACGTAGGGCGATATACTGTTTGTCCCAACCACCGCGTATCTTCCACTTTTCCCTTCGTGATGGTCTGCAAAAGGCGATACTTTTGGTCCACGAATGATGTGTCCAAAGTACTAAATTTTCGTCTTATAAAGAAGTTGAAGGACGATTGTATTCTTGACGTGTTCCTGGAATCTACATCTTCGGTAGCACCATATTTCAAAAGCTTCCAGTCTGTCAAAGATTGTCTAATCGAGCTTTTTTCGAGAATTTCGTCAAATATTTATTGTTGGGTTTGAACACGTCTTCATATCAAGATGTTGATAATTATATGAAGTAGGACGATGTTAATCGATACTGAAAAAACCCTAATCAATCTATCATCAGACGATAGTCTCTAAGATAAATTAAAGATAATGTATCGCGTCCAGTGTGACTGGTGGTTCGTGTTAACTCAAAATCACCCTTCATAACACGAGGTATCGTTGACATAGAAGTTGAAAATTGGTATTATTTCACACGTTGATCTTTTAAATGTGGCACATTTTCGGTCACATGCCTTTGGGTAATATCTAAGCGTCCCATAACTTGGAAAAGAACCGGAAACGGTGATACAAAGTCTTTTTATGGCTTCATAAAGACACGTCGTTAACAATCGTAAGCGAGGGTGCGCCATAAGCAGAGAGGAATTTTTCTTTGTCCCGATCGAGTAATGGATCGCATCAAATAAGCGGCGCAGGATTGTTTCATTATATTCCCTATATTCGTCGGCCACCACTGGATTACCAGTCATTTCCAGTCGGCGATTCCGCGAATATTGAAAAATGCCAATACGCGCAAAAAAAATATATGGTCGTTCGTAGTCGCTGCAATGCGAAATCAAAATAGAACCGGCGGTCATCCGACCGTACCAAATGCCAAAATACCTGTTAGTGCACCTCCATAATATGATATCCATTCATAAAACATCCGTCGATTCGACCGAGGGCCCAGAATCACAGTTTATTTCTGCCGCCGAAGGTTATGCGCGCTTATGTATACATATAATATTTTAACGCGAAAAGGTCCGACCGACTGGTCCGGTCGGCCTATTAATTTTTATTGGTCGGTTAATTTGGAAGATTGCCGCATCGATTTCACTCACAAAGAATTTTATTACGCCCCATGACAAAACTGCTTTTTGTCCCAGACCCGAATGTATAATCCAAATTTATATAGCGTAATCGCGTTCGAGGGTTTTTTTTATTTATTTTTTTAGGGGGAAGCTCAAGGGTCTGGCCTGGTTAGGGCGACGAGAGAGTGGGCACGGTCCCTACGACCGCCTTGCGATGTTTCAATAGGGGTTTACAATTGTGCGTGGAATATTGTAATTATTAAAAAATGATTTGGAATTTCTTTGGACATATTTATTCGTTTGTGTCGCATAATATGCGAGGGGAGGTCAAAAAGTATGAATATTATTTTTAAGTGATATATACTTAATTACTGGCGGGATGTTGGAATTTGATATGATTATTAAACATCCATGATTATATATATTTACACGGTAATTAACATTTATAACGGCTTCCGCGTTTAACCGATAAAATATGTTAATTCGGTCCAATTTATTTTATTGAAAACATTTGTTTTCAATGTTTACGGAATCATATCGCAATTAATGTCATAGTGCGACAGTTATTATCTAATGAAAGTCGCGATCGTTTCGTAATTGAATACCACTGAGTAAAATTGCATGGCTTTTGACAGATATTCAATAGGTTTTCGTCCCCATTAATTCTCTGCATATTATTTATTATGCATAAAAAGACATCGTCAAATAATGTAAATTATTATTAGACTTATATAGCATTTGTCTAAATCATTACTTAAATATAACAATATAATAATGTATATAACATACAAAATTAATGACTATTACGTTAAAAATATGAATATATATTTTTTTTTATTAATGTATACGCACACACAACTCTTTTTTGCAATAAAAACTGTGTAAAAAAGTTAAAAAGAATTCATAGAAAAATTTAAGATCAATTTAAAAAAACCGTGAAAACCCAATAAATGAATTATACAAATTATTATTCATACATATGTGTTTTGAATAATAAAAAATAATTAGTATTCATCGCTGTCTGATAATAATATACGCGTATATATATGAATATAATTGATAATATTTTTTGTTTGTTTGTGAGAATCGTTCCTTATAGTGTTATTTAAAAACCGTGTAAAAAAAGTTGATTTTTCAACAACCATTTTTTAAATTTCGATGCAAAAAATGAACTATCTTACGAGCAATTAGCGTCATTTTTCACGTCACTTTTGTGAAAAGACGATGGATAAAGTTCCCAAGTATTTTCCATTATTTTTTAAATAGCGGGGATGAGCGCTATCCTAGTATTAAATTTCATTGACCGAAATCCAACAATTCATAATGGATTTACAACCTTCACATCTCTAACTAATTTCATAACATCGCCATTTAAGACATAATCCCATCCCGTAGGAATTTGAGTTTGACTGGCTTTTAACCATTGTCTTTTACAATCGAGTATTGACGTGATCCAATTTTCGTCTCCTGTCCTCTTTCACAATACAAAAAATAATATTCAACAATTCGTGAAGAACACCTTTCCTATTTTTATTAAATGTCAGTGTTATTAAACCACATTTTGCTTGATTTTTTTTTATATTCTTTTACGCTCATTTACATTTAATCTGTAAAAAAATAAACAAGCATATTTCTATATGCTAATAATAAAAACGATTATTTAATAGTCCATGTGAATCGATTGTAAAACAAATTGAAAATGTAAAATCCCATGAATGAATAAGCAAACAAATGTATCCAATCTCGAGGACCTACGGAACAAATTGAGGCTTATTATACGACTCGAATATAATAGATGGCTTTGTTGTATCAGAATGCGGCACGAAGACGAGATAGATGTTGATGTTGACGTCGCGGAGTCGTCCGTAACAATTACCATTAACACTCGCTCAATGAAAAAGTAATTTAGAAACATGGTCGTATTCAATTAATACAATTCGGGTCTGTTTTTATGCGATAGACACTGTTCCACAAAAAATCGGATGAAAAAATAATTGACTCCCATAGAAAAATGAGGGTTCCATGATTTTATAAAAACGTATAAAACTGAATCAAAGACTTATATTGTACCGAAAATCATTTAACAAAAAAATGTTTTTCTAGTTTATTGCAAAATTGCATTGATAGCCAGCCACCAATGAAGAAGAAATAGCTGAACTACTCAAAAGAGTTGTCTGGGAAAATAAACAAAAAACTAGGAATCGAAAATATTACTAAAACCAAGCTGATCGATTATGTAATCGCTGAAGTAATTAGCTACCCGGATCCGTTAATCTTTCGGACACGAAGAGAATTGAAGAATTTCTATACCTTGAATCTCTACTTAAAAGTAACGGAAAATGTGAGCCAACCATTTGAAAAAACTGAAGGATATCCAAAAAGACTCTGATTTTCTCAATTTTTACTTGAAGACGTGAACATCTGGACAATAAAGGAGAGTATGAAAAAGAAAATTGACAACTGAGAATACCATGGACCGCTAAACGAGTCTGTCCTGAAAGAAATGAGGAACGATAAATATGATAAAGACTCTCTATTGCATGTCTCAAAAGGATTCTTCGATACTTTGAGTATCTCGCTAGAAGAAATGATAGCCTGGAAAAGCTTGTTACTCTTGTAAACGTATAGGGACGGTGGAGAAAGGGCTGGGCGTCCACTAGGTGGTCCACTGTAGTAATCCACTGTGCGAGATGGATCCTCGAGAGCTAAAGTTACGAAGATTCCGAACAAGAATGGTTACGATCCTCGGACAATAATATCATTGATATCAAAATAGGTATCAAAACCTTGTCCACCAATTTAAAGTGTGTTCAGAATTTTATTAAGGCCCCTGTACGTCTATTGTGTTTAAAAGGATGAACCACGAGGAATTACTTACATTGTTATATTGAAAAGGTTCTTATCATGATGAAAGGATTGCTTTTACGCAACGAGGTTAATGCTAGCTTTGACTCGTCACGCCAGAACCTTTAGAGAAGAGAAAAGCGAATACCGAAACAAATCCTCTTCCACTTTCCTGCACACAGTAAGAAAGGTAGAATGCGATATCAGCAATGGTAGAAGATACACGTCCAATGCCAACAATGACCAAGAGAAGGAAACCTCTTTATATAAAAAACGTATACCAAGACTAACATTCGAAAGTCTGGTAAATACCTATACAATCAGCGATTGAGTGTCACGTGGCTGGTAATGATACTGATGAAAAAATTGGCGCCCCTAATTAATCAGCGCCTGTGTGCGCCGCACAGTCTGACCATATGGACGAATATTTTGCATGAAATACCGCATAGAATCTGACTTGGGTATATACGTCTCGGTTAAATTTTGAACGGATTATTTGCCACCGGCGGTTTAACGCTCGCAAGTGCGATACGCGACGGTCGATTACGCGCTCCTCGCAAAGTCACCGGGTGGGATTTGGACCATTCATCCTCGGTTCAAGGTCGACTGAGCAATTCAATTGTTTACCCACCGAGCTTAGGGTAATGCCCGTTCGCAATTCGCCGTCCATTACCCACCGCGTCGTCCGGTCTGAGCGCGTCGTCTCGTGCCGCTCACTGATTACCGAATCAGGTTCGGACGCGACCCTGTGTGCGTGAGCGTGGGTTCGCCGCTGTATGTGTGCGGACGGGGGGCGGCTAGGGGCGCGCGGGGGGACTTAACGAAATAATCCCGCGTAAGCTTTACACGAAGCTGCCAAGTCCCGAGCGCCGACGGGTCGTCGCGGCGAAATGGCGTAAGCGCCGGACACGTCGCGGGCGCTTGCGTCGCGACGCCGTCCGGCGCCCCGGGCGCTCGGGGCCGTTTGAAATTGTTTCGGCCGACACAAAGCTCGGCTCGGCTGGCTTTATTATTATTACACAGGTTGGCCGCTTCAAAAGAAGCCCCGTATTTTATCGCCTCGCCCTATGTAACCGACCCGGGTATATGGATGTGGGTCAATTTGCGTCGATACGACACAATAATTCCGGATAAGATGCGTTTCGGAAGTCATCGCGTCATCGTCGCCGCTGATTTCATTCCGGAGCCATGTATCCGAGCGTTCGCACGTCTCTATGACCGCATCGCGATAGGTATGAATACATTTTAAATAAACCCGCGGCGGGAACCGCATAATCGAATGCAAATTTATGTCCGCATTTTTATTGCCAATTCGCAATAATGCGCTAAATCTTTCATTGTATCCGAATTGAATCGACGGTAATAAATGAAGACATTATTTTCACACTAACAAGCTGTTATAATAGACGCCGTCGTCATCGATCAAACGCGTTTTGCATATTTAATATATATGATTTTTTTTTATGCATTATAGAAAACCGGATTGTGCCGCTCATTCTTATTTAATTTCCTATGAAAACACTCAATTAAAAAGAAAAACGCGCAAAACATTCTCTTTGTTCTCCGATAACGGCGCGCGGATACCTTTGTTTCGAATATCGTTTTAATTAACCGCGTATTCTATGTGTACTTTTCGTATTACTATATTTTAGCTATGGGGCATTTGTCGTCGCATCCCCGAGGGTCGCCGAGGGTGGGGCGTCGCCTTTTGATTTATTTGCTACCGACTCAGATATCGTTTCGCCTCGGGAAACTTCTTTTTCACTCCGGGATCAAACCCTGATAGATATTTGAACAATGGATTTTCGTACGATAATATTTTTTTTACCCGCGCCTAAAAAAATATGATTGATTATTCTCTCCGTTTTTATATCGTCGAGGAGAGCGAGAAGCCGCCGACGGACTGCTTAGCAATTCAATATAAGTTTTTAATAGGCCCTTTTTTGATCGCATAAGGATGCGGCAGAATGCGCGGTTTGATCGAAATTAAATGATCGATAATTAAACAACATTGATTTTATCCCTTTCCGACCACCGTTTACTTTCTACTTTTCCATGATGCTCTGCAGAAGGCGTTGCTTTGGTCCGCAAACGATGATAAGATATTTAAATAACTTTTACACAAAGTAATTCCAATCTTCAGCGATTCGGCATGTATCATCCTTTCATCGTCGGGATTAGGAAGAAGTTGTAAGGGACCACTTCTAGTAAAGCAGTGAGCAGGTGCATTATCATGGTGCAATTACCATGAGTTGTTCGCTACATTTTTATTTATTTATTTGACAATGGCATGACAGAACAATTCCAAAGCGCCACTCACCCATAATAAAGATTCTAACGATGGGGGAGAACGATGAGTCTCTCACACTTACAATGTCCCCAAGCCAGTGTCATAAAAAAATATATAAAATAAGACTGGCATAGATCTTGCAGATCCTTATTTGCGGAAGGACATGTCAGGAACAAAAAAAAATGAAGAAAATTCGAGTCTTATGTATACCCCCATGTTTTATTACCAGTTATGATCCATTTAGCAGATCTGGATCGTCGTTCATCTGAGCAATATCCATTCGGCACTGCTTTCCTTATGTCCTAAACTTTCGAAAACTTTAGTGATTCTACTATCGCTTACTGAACTTTCTGCTGTTGTCCCATCGTGTCCAAGGCGCTCGTCACATTTAACGTCTTCACAATCCTCCTGAAAACGTTTGTACCACTATTCTGTTTCCATATTCCATTAGTCAAAAATCATCGCGTAACCATTTCATTTCAACAGTCGATAATAAAGTAAGCATTCATTTAATAATTCTATCAACGTCAAGATGTGTCAAGGACAGGTGTGTCGATACACAGAAAAATTCCGCATATTTTTTGATCGACCCGGCACATGGAAAAGTGGCCCGGGTCGATAAAGTTAGTGTCGGAAAGCAAACAGTGCCGCACATTCGGGAGACCGCTATCCAGACCGCCTCGTTTAATCCGATTACGCCCTGCGGATCCTGCCCCGGCTAAGAAACGTGTTTAGAGTAATTTATCTCTTATAGCGTAGCGAACCCACTATCAATGGGGAGGGAGATAGATTATTCTACCGTCCCGGCTTTGCTAATTAACCCCGGCGTCGCACGCCGGCAATGTAGCGATTGTGTAAACGGCTCCGGGGTTATTAATATTCGCCATAACGACGCACCAGATTCATCATATTTCGCGTAATGTGTTTTAACAATAATTTGGAAGCTTTCACCGCGAGCGTCTTCCCGTCGGGGCCTGCGCCTCCCCCCGCCGACGCCGCCGTCGCCCACTCCCGGCTTCCTGTTTTCCGTAGGAACTCGCATCACAATGGACTTGTCTTGTATAATTTATTACGCGAGTCCTACGCCAATTTCCGCTCGAGTGAAAAGATTCCCCGCTCCACTTTCGCACCGAACTTTGGTAATATCTTTTTAACCCCGATATTCCGTTCCATTCCACATAATTCTTTATTTATTCGAGCCGACGGCCGGCGCGCGGGGGGGAAAGTGCGGAGAGAGGGACGAGGGGGATGGGATCGCGGGGTACTTTGCGTCCCCCACCGGGCGAATAGTCCCGGTACGGGTGAAAGAGCGAATAAGTTTTTGGACCGTCGAATCCCTCTTATTTATCTTTTTTCTGCTCGTTGTTTTTCATCTTGTCGCGTTTTATTTATACGGCCGTTCGTGTGGAAATATGATATAAAGAGCTTATTCGGAGGTAATGTGTTTTGATATTACCCGCTCTCTCTCTCTGCTCGTTCAATTCGAAGGAATCGAGATTAGGTGCGAG
Organism: Philopotamus ludificatus; assembly: GCA_022495035.1. NCBI lineage: Eukaryota > Metazoa > Arthropoda > Insecta > Trichoptera > Philopotamidae > Philopotamus > Philopotamus ludificatus. Next base: position 30,735 of record JAGXCT010034792.1, read on the forward strand.
CCAATTTTCTTCTCTGTTTAAATACGGAAAGCTTAAAGCTTCGGCGGCGTGCGTCGATATAAATTCCGACGCCCTCGATAGTGGTTCGTGCGAATTTGGTTCTCGGCCGCCACATCCCAGGATCATACTACAATCACACAGTAGTAAAACGGGGTGGGCGTCGGTCGGGAAACCCCCGAAACCTCCCGCTACCCTCTCCCGAAGGCCGGGTGGTGGTCCCCCGCCCGTCTGTCGTATTGATCCGCGGGCGTCGCTGCGTCCCGCTCCGCCGTCGGCAGCGTCGCCCTCGACGTCCCGCTCTCCCCCGCGAAACTCAAACCCAACTTTTCGCATCCCACCTGCCGACTCCTAAATCCCCCCCCTCCGAACCCACCCTAACGCCACTTTGACGCGGTGGAAACCATTTATACAAAGTCTTCACAAAGTCTCCGGGTACACTTTGATACAGACCAAATACATTTTCCGCAATTAATGTTACTTTTTCTGTTTTATATAAATATTTATACGCAATAATAATTGCAAATATGAAAAAGTTATTAAAAATAACTACAAAAGGGGGAATCCAGGCCTTACCAAAAACGGCATTGATGAAAATACTCGAGAGCCTTTGTTCGGTTTGCATAGTAATATTATTTATATATACACGATATTTTTACGATACGTTCCGGATAAAATAGAGATCGATTCCAATATATTAAATCTAATTTGATTATTATTTATTAATAATAAACGCATTATTTTATCAAATTTTGTTCACGCCGTGTTGTTTGAAACCCGTGTAAAAATAATTAGGCAGAGTTCGTTTCAGTTTTAATGAATAAACTGCTACTTATGGCGTCATTGAAATACATAAAGGTGTCTTTGTTATATTGTAAGGATGAAAGCGCTGCCTTTGAAGAAAGAAACTCTTGACTTAATTATGTATTATAGTTTTTTTCAACCCATCCCTTCACGATCTTAAATTTAATTATTACTTTAACGTTTTTTTTATTGCTTTTAACATCTATCGTTTTACTGTAATAAATACGGGACGTACTGACGATTTTTGCCTTTATTCACTCGTTATCTCATCAACCAAAATAAATGTAAAAAAGCATATTTGAATTCTACAACACCTGCTACGCTTATCTAAGTCAGTGGGGATGCATATTTCCAAGAAGTTGAAAGCTTTTATTAAAGAGAAGCGAAGCGAAAATTGAAGACTCTCAGTTTGATGAGTTTAATTGTCTTGCCAGTATTCCCCGATTTCGCTCCCAAAAATATGGCCACCTTATTATTATTAGCATTTTCCCGAAAATAAGCCCAATCGATTTACACGGTAGATAGATTAGCGCTAGAAAAATACCGTGTAAATGTTTTCCCCCTATTAGCATTTTATATTGGCACCCTGAATCAGGGTTTAGGGGACAGATAGTCTCTTTAAAAACGTAAAAACGGCATTTCACTGAATATAAAAAAATGGGGATGGGAAATTATTATTTTATAAAAATGAACGAAATCCGCCCTTAATAATATTTATTGAAATTTATTTTACAACTTACGCAGATAAAAAATGATTAACTTTCACTCTCGCTCTTATTAGAAGATAATAAAACAGTTCTTCCCCTCTTTCTTATTAGCCGAATGTCATCATCACTTCCGCTTTCAATTTCATTTTCTTCAATGCTATGTTTTATCGGCTACCCAAAGAACTTAGTTTTTCATAAAAGAATAATTTTATGAAAATCACCTAATTTTAAATAAAAAATAATTATATTGTGAACAAAAAAAATGATTAAATATGCACGAGATTAGTTTATATACCAATCCCTCGATTTACGCGGTTTCACTTTTACGCGGTCAGAAAAAACAATATTTTTTTTAAGAAATCAAACGCAAATTAATCCTCAAATGCATATATTGCATCAGATTCTCCCACTTCAACGACCAGACCTGTAACCCCCCTCCATTTGCGCGTGCAGTACATCGAATTATTATTTGTAAAGTTTTGCATCTCTTGCAAAAACTTATAAACTGAAGGAATCTACCGTTCATTACAGATTAGAAAAACGAAATTAACTCTTGAAGAGTGTCACCTCGGATCCTGGGCAGTTCTAAATATACCTCATACATTAGAGATGTTATAAAATTTAAATGTCGATATATTAAATCTATTTCTTAATAAAATTGTATTTTTTTTATGCCTCGTTTTACGCAGTTTTCTGGAACCTATCCCCTTACTTTATATGAACTCGAAGTCTCGATTTACGCGGATTTTAATTTTTTCGAACCTATCTATCATTTTTGTATGAACTTGAAGTCTCGATTTACGCGTTTGTTTCTTGGAACGTATCTACCGCGTAAATCGAGGGATTGGTGTATATTGCATGATCAAATAAAATAATATTATAATAACGTACCGTATACGTTTATACAGCTTAATAAATTTATAATGAAATGATAATTTTCGATTCTTTTTAATCCGATTATTAATGAATTTTCTATAAAATTCGAGTGAATTAGTGTACGGTTCGAAACGGGTCATGCAAAATATTTTTTTATGATATAATTATGAGTATTAAATATCATTTGATCGAGCATTCGAATGTTTTGTGTACGAATCACGTGTTGAATAAATATTAATGTACGTTTTTTTTGTTTGTTACAGGTATTGCCGACTCAGCTAATCTGATGATGATGTATGAAAAAAGGTATTTCAATTCATATGAAATTGTGAATTATATCTTTTTTGTTTTATCATTTTTATTCATACTTTTATTACATACACACCGCAATTGCATACATTTTCCGTGCAATCGCGTTGCATAAATCGAATGCGGCGTATTTGCGTTGACAACTTTTATTACTTCTTCACGTTTTATAGACCGGAAAATTTCGATAAAGCATCGGAACGATTTCCAAATACGCTCGCGTGCATGAGCTGCGTTACATTATATTTTTTTTTAATAAATAACTTTTTGCGGTATTTCATTTTCGTCATAAAAACGAGTCAACACACTGATGGGTCATACGGGATCGTGGTAAAAATGTGTATCGGCCCATTTGTGAGACGTAATTTGTGTTGTGGGTCGACCGACAGGCTTTATTGCCTTGTTCGCTCATTCAGCCAGGGCACATAATAGGTGGTGTGCGAGTGTGTGTGTGTGTGTGTGTGTATGTGTGTGTGTGTTCGTTCGCCTTTGGGGATCCAGTCTACCTGTCCAGCATCCTCTGCTCCGTGTATGGGGGCATTTATGCGGAATGTGCACGACCTAGAAGGTGGGCTACCACAGGGGCACCCAACCGATCGGTATTGTCTTCCTGTAATATCATAGACTGTGGATTCAATGTCCGGAAAATTCCTGAACAATATCCCCGCTCAAATGGCAATAAAAATGTATGATGTAAATACGATATTTGAAAAGTGCTTCCGATTCAACCCTTCACAATTTTTATATCGATGCACAAAATGTATTTACTATTTACCCTTTGGCTGTTGAAATACGACATATTGTTCTCTTTTTGTGCCAGTATTGGCATAAGGGTATCAAAGAATAAACCATTATCTGTTCAATCAACTCTTTATTTATATCTTTTAATTATTGTCATACTTCTGTAAATATATTTTTTATATTTCAAAGATTGGTGAATTTTCTTTCTCGTTAAGAGTGTTTCATTAACTTGCAAATATTGTGTTCAAATTTAAAGAATTAGGTCATTTTTATTTTGTGAGGAAGAATTACTCTTTACTATGAAAGCTGGCATTGAGCATCTATCTCCATGCTATCTTCTGCGATTGTAGAATTATTTCTTCCAAGATTTTGAATCCAACCCATTCTTCAACAGCTTATTGCCTAGTATAGGAGTGTCTTAAATTTCAATCACCCAAATTAAATCCCTAGGACCAATACTGGCATTTTTTAAACGACGTTTAATTCCTATATTGTTCGGTGTACTCATCGAAAATCTAAAACTAAGAAACTGAACTAAACTCTACAAATGCCTTGTTCGATTCCAGAAGGTATGCGATCTTTGTTTTTAGCCTTTTCTCCATAAATGTGTTTGTTTTGGCAAGTTGGAATAATTTTGTACCTTCCAATCTGGACCAGCTACGAATATTGCGGAGCCATCTTCTTATATCGTGCTTTGTCCGTTAACTAACATTGGCGATCATGGAAGTAACCTGTGTCCTATTCATTACTCTACAAGGAGGTGGCATCTTCCTCAAACGATTGTCGTAGGTTCGTCTGCCAGGGCGTTCTTGGTTTTCGGGTCCTCGTCTTCCTTGATTCTTAACCTGAAGAATAAGTTATAGTATTTTATATGTTTCTTTCATCCTAAACACAGTTTATCTTCCACTTTTGCCTCCATTATGGTCTGCAGAAGGCGATACTTTGGTATTTACTAAATTTTATTCAGTTTTTAGTGTCCAGAAGCTCTCGCGCTTTTTGAAGAAGTTGAAGTATAGACATATATAAATATATGTAACACTCAGAGACCCGGTCCCGCGTTAGTGCGGAAATTTTCGTAAACGGTAAACACCCGCTCCCGCACTAACGCGGGTTCATACGAAACATGTTATCTAATACGCTACCCAAGGCTTTCTTTTAAAGTTTTACGACTCGACACACACTGGTATTTTTATTTTATGATTTTCTTCTAACATTTTTAACTTTAACTTTCAACATCCTAAAACATTTAGATTTTAGTTTATTATTTAACAATAAATTAAAAAAAAATATATTGCATAGTAAAATTCAGTGTGTAATTTGAGATTGCTATATAAAAACGTCGTATTTTTACGTGTCGTACAATAAAGCAGTTGTCAATAAAAGCATGTTTATGCGTGTAGCGCTTACAATGTGTCAAAATATGTACCATACCCGGACCGAGCAACGTTTTCTCTTGTTGATACCTCAAATTATCACCAGTCGGTTTCTATTTTAAGCGGTAAAAGATAAAATGTGTACGTGGAACGCTAAAATGAAGAGTAAACAGCGCAAGATTTATTTTTATTAGTTCGGCGTATGTAAATTCAGAGGCCGAAACACTTTCGATGGTTGACGATCCGCGCTGCGATGCCGATAAATGGACGTGTGTGGGAGAGAACACAGCTTTGTTGTTAGACCACGCTTCGAAGATCTGTCCATATAAACCAGTCATTTTGTGATTTTACACCCGGTTTTCTTTTGTCTTTATTTTTTTTTGTCGTTAATTTTAAAGCCGGGCCTTGCCCTAATTGATAAGTGCGAGATATTGTTTTATGTAATGCGATCCGTAATGTTTTCATTATCGTTACACAATATCGAGCACGCGATAATGATAGTGTTCCGGTGAATTGTTTTACGATCTATCAACGGCTTCCACGGCTCTCGGCTAATGTCCGGCAATTACTTATGCAAATTCGCGTCTGAATAAATAAACACCGGGATGATACTGCAAAGGTGACCGTTTTGTCCGATGGCTTTTTGTGTTGGTCTCGAATCTGTTTGCGTTGTCCGCCGGAGCGTTTTGTTTGCTCTTCCCCTTGCGCGTATCTGAATAAATCCGACACTTTTACGGGACGGTGATCCGTCAGTGTTGTTGTCGGTCTGGATGGCTTTAAAATTTCCATCTCTCCGACAAACACCCTTTAGGACAATGTATCCCCATAAATATAATCCGTATTGTACACTCAAAGACATTGTGTGTCGACTACACCTGCTTCTCTGGCGGTTCGTTCCAGTTGTTTAAAATTTGCAATGCAAAGAGTGTCAAATAAAATATTCATGTCTGTAATGATTTAATATTTAATATCCTCATTATGCGTACCTCCACTGTGTTGGAGGGAGCTATTTGCTTGTGTCTTCTTGCGGTTCGCTTGATATCATCTGTACAGAGAGCCACTGGGCTGTACATAGCTGCGAGACGTTGCCATTTAACTTGCAAATTAATGGCATACGCCTACATTAAAAAATGGCACAATTTTCTTTCACTTCTACAACGCTGAATATAAAAAACAGTCATCTGAGACTAAATATTATACAAGGCAAGTATTTTATTTATTTGAATGAATGAATCAGACTTTTTTTTAGACAAATTTAGGACATGTAGGATTTATATTAAAAAAGTTATTCGAGAAAAATCAAAAAATTGGGATCCCAAATAGACCCCATCGGTACGGCTAGGTTACTACTGCAGTTTGCAATAACTTCAAACTTTGCGTGTTTCTTACCCGACGCTTAATATCTAAGGGATTTTCTTCATCTAAAATCATTCCGTAGCATTTTCCGTGTCATATTTTTAAAAATTGCCAATCCCTGCGTCGCTAAACGAATTTAAATGGTTTATTTGTTTTAATATTTAAATATACCGTTATGCAGTGTGTCCGCCACCGGTGACCCCCACGGCAATGCCATGTATTTAGATATGCATTTCAGGCCGTGCATTAACTCCCAAAGAAATGCAATGTTGCATATCCAATTTTATTACCAAATATACAGAAAATAAATTACATCTCCAATTACCTTGTTTACTATGCAATAAAGAATAATGCAAAATTTAACAAAATAATTTCTGTGTCTAATATTTCGTATCTTGTTACATTTAGTTGGCAAGGGCAATGTCCGTTATATGTTTATATATCTTAACACTTTAAATTGCATTTATTGATTTGTCCTCTTGTCAAATCCCTCGTGTCTTGAGAATGTGTATTATTTTATCTGTTTGACTTCGCTTTCCACATTGTCCACGAGCTCTCGCAGCACGTGTCAATCGCACGTTTCACTCATACTCCGAACATCGTACCGGATGCGAGCGAGAAAAAACATCGCGACCTACTATTTTAGATAAATACAAAAAGTTTGTGACATGTAGGATTTATATTAAAAGAGTTATTTGAGAAATATCAATAACTTAAGGGTGTCTAATAGACCCCATCGGCACTGTTAGGTTAAGATACATGACCGAGATTCATATCTTCTAACAAAATGTCGAGTTTCTTTAACACTAAAGCGTTAGTCATATTTGCCTTCACGATCCAAGTTTCCAAACCAGGTTAAAACACAATACGTTTCTAGCTGTTTGTTTTATATAAATCTAATTCTCCGAATCTTGATTTGTTTAGACCAGTGGTTCTTAACCTGGGTTCGATCGAACCCCAGGGGTTCGGTGAGTCAGTCTCCCGGGTTCGGCGGAGGTCAAAACACACACCCGACTTATTGTACGATTTTATGAAAAACGGTACGACGTATGATATAAGGGTTCGGTGAACTGGTAGGTTCAGTACCTCCAACAAGGTTAAAAACCACTGGCTTAGACATCGCATTTTTAGGTATCCCTATTTTTATTTTAAGCTTGTAATTTCTGCTATACTTAAGTAGATACGGAAAGTTATCTTATCTGAATAATTGATTGCTTCTATCGATTATTATCAGCTTGATTTTAAACATATATTTGCGTTTCTTACTTTCACATTGTCCGCTTTTGCTCAGATTTCTTCTTCACTGATGGCTATCGATCGTCGTGTCGTATCTCAGATTGTATCACACAGATTTGTCTGCGCGTTGTTTTTGTTTGGTCTTTTGAATAGCTCAAGCAATCGGGTATTATTTTAAAGCATACCCGATTTGAGCGTCGTAAACAACCACTTAGCCAAGAATGTTAATTATACGGAATTCCTTCAGATAAACAGTGCGTCGCCGTTCTAAATTTCAATTTACAAAGCGACGAATCCGTCGCACAATGGTTGTGCCCTGCTTCTGAATTGTCCAGTCAATTGAACCGATCGAGGGTACTCGGTTCTGCATCGCAGACTCCATATTCTTCGTTCACAATCGATCGTCGACCGTTTAATAATTAACCGGCGACAGCACAATGCCGCGAACGCATTTTATCTTGTCGCCGGATCGGATCCTCCCAATAACTTCATTGGCCAAGTTTACGGCGTTGTAAAACGATCTGTTTGCAGATAGGCCCCGATGGCGTACACCCACGACGTCTGCCTCCTAATCCACTTATCTGCCGGTCTGCAGTCTGTGTTGCTCGAGACACACATCGGTGGTCTCCCGGCGCGGTTTCAACCAATCCACTTATCCTCGGACACGCCGGCAACTAATCGCGTCTCGTCCCGCTGTAGGTGTGATTAACAGCCTCCTCATCGTGTATCCCGCTGCTCCTTCATTGTGTCACAATCCTCCGCTATTAATCATCAACTTTCTTATTATTTTCATTCCGACGCCTACCTCCTACAATTTTATGATCTCGAGTGGTGATTTGTTCAAGGATTTTATGCTCAAAGCTGCTTTTATCGCTTGAGCAGGAGCTTATTTTCATTTGTCAACTGATAATATAAATATTGCGTTCGTATATTAAACGGATTAGCGGAGGTCGATAAGTGCGTTTATCTCAACAATCAATTCGAATAAAGATTAAAAATATATCATACTACTAAGCCGATGTGATAAGATTAAAATAACTTCACGGCAACGTGTCGTCTTTTTTTTAAGAAATCAATTCATCTCATGTAATTATTTCTAGATCAATTAACTAGTCGTTCTTTAGCTTACGTATATGCGTCTATAATCAATACACGTTTCGAGCTAACGCCCAACTTTTTTAATTATTCATGCGATTACAGATATAAACCTGCGTTCTAAGTGTAATCAATAATCGTGTAATCATACTAATTAATCAACATTTAGAAGCATTGTGTCTCTGCTTCATATACGCGTTATCTTCAAAAATCTTTCATTTATTATTCGTTTTTTTCGACAATATTGTCTTTATCTCGTCAATCTTGGCAAAATCGACGTTTTTTCAATCATGAAGACCAAAGTAACTTCACAAGACTCACACGTGACGTCTTTTTTTGTGTTCATACCGCGGGGACCAAAACCGTCTTGGTATGCGATTTGTTGTTAAGAGTGTTCCCTCTGACATTGCTGGCATTGGACGTGTATCTTGGTACCACTGATTGTTTCGAAGTTTACCCTCACGACGCGTAAAAGTATATTACTAGACTCTCGAATTGTAATCGAGGCTAAAGGAAGCTAAGTCTCACACTTGACGTAAGGGTTTCCATATCGTGGGGATCCAAGCCGTCCTGATATGCGGTTTTTTGTAAAGAGTTTTCCCTCTCTTGGCCATTGTTGGTAACGGATTTTACCCTCCTAACTGTATCCAGGCAAGTAGGAGGGGGTTTGCCTCGGTATTCGTTCTTATCGTCTCTAGGCGTTATCTGCTTATTTATTTATTTATTTGAAGATTCCAAAGCGCCATTCATCCATTTAAGAGTTGATAAAGATTCTAAAGACTCTAAAGATGCAACGGGAATGAGTCTCTCATATTAATATTACCCCAAGTGTCAAACACAACACAGGTACATTTTAATATTATTTCAGTTGGATTGAAATTTATATTATTTGTTTTTATAAATATTTATTCAACGCAGGATAGATGACATTAAATTAATAAAACTCCAACGCGCCAAACTACCTACATAACTATTTTTTTTACTCTTACATACCCCCTGGCCAGTGTTCAATAAAGAATTTCCCGAATGCATAGTTTTCGTCGGACACCTATCCGACTACTAACTTAACTAACGCAAAACTCGACGACACTGGAAGAATTAAAAACACCATAATTGAAATGTTTTGACAGCGTATGGGTCTTACTAGTCTCTCGAATTGTAATTGAGGCCAAAGGAAGCTAAGTCTCACACCTGACGTAAGGGCTCCTCCTTTGTTTCCATCTCGCGTTGATCCACGCCGTCTTGGTATGCGGTTTTTTGTAAAGAGTTTTCCCTCTCTTGGCCATTTCTGGTATTGGACATCTATCTTCTACCATTGTTGGTAACGGATTTTACTCTCCCAACTGTATCTAGGCAAGTAGGAGGGGGTTTTCCTCGGCATTCGTTCTATCTATGCGTTATCTGCTTAACAAGTAGCAAGTGATTATTAACCTCATTGCGCAATAAAAATCCTTTCATTATGGGAAAGATCTCCTCAAAGAGAGGGTCTCATAGGAAAAAAGAAAAGGAGTGAAAGTATCGATACTAGGTTTAAGGGTTTTCCTTCCCAGGGTATTTTTAATGATTTTTTTGTCACGCAGTATATTTCAAATTTAAATCTGATATTCATGAATAATATATGTCGATTTGTTTTGTACCAAAAAAATTGGTACAATGTGTAATATTTCAATCGTGTTAGCATTTTTTTTTATTATTATTATGAGTATTGTGCGAAATCTATCATGCAATTATGTTGCATAATTATCATTATTGGCACAAGCAAAAATTGATTGCGCTCAACTGGTCCTTGGTGCCGTTTAAGCATAATAACGTGCATAAGGAAGCAGCCAACGTAATAACGTATTTATGTTTCAGGGGTCTCGTTTCCGATGTACAGATACGGTTTCGAAGGTAATTGCGAATTCGTGCAGATTCCGCGACCGAATGCGTAGGTCTCGTGTGACCTACGCCCAAGGCCTAATCACTACCGGTCCGCTCCTTTGAAGCATCGCCACTGTCTGCCGCTACTAATTAATTCAAACGTAAATGCACGGGCGAGAGCGACGTACCGGAACACCTGTGATAATAATTTACACCTGTAATTAGCGTTCGTAAATTTCGTAATCAATTAACGGCACGCCGCTACTCTCTGTTTGCATTGGTCTCGACACGTTTTTATCGGTTTGCTTTTAATTATACGGAAATTAAGAAAGACACATTACACGGATTAACGGCGATCTAATCGACGTGCGCGTCGTAAATTGCAATTTTTGTTATCAGCGACAGATCCCATCGCACATGCGATTATCTGTGTCAAAGTCGGTAATGCCTCATTAAAATTTAATATGCAATACAACGATGACAGTATGTAATATGCGTACGTGATTTATTTTATTGATCTACGTATGCGTTACATTGCTGTCGTAAAAAGATGAAATATTAAAATTAAAGATTATATAAAAACGGATTAAATATATTCATATGAAATAATTATATATTTCAAATTACATGGGGTTGATTACATTGGTGTCGGTGAATCCGTGACAATTGATAAGCTTATCTTGATTGCTTGTAATTTGTGACGTGTTTCTATATAAAGTTTGACGTAATCTGGAATCATTATTTTAATTTAAATATATGTAGTATATTTAATAACATTTTAAATGTTTTTTTGTCACTTCTGTTGAGATTAAATTTTCGAGACACATCAAGATTGCTCTTCCAAGGTCGCGATCAAGTTTTAATTATACCTTAGTTAAAAAGTTTGAGAAGAATTGAATAAAAAACGTATTTTTCTTTGCGTTAATTTGATGTTAATTGACTTCGGAGTTGAGGTGTGAAAAATTAGAACACTAATTTTTTTATAATTTCTTGCAATACTTAAGAATGTTAGAACGTAAATTTCTTCATCAGAATAAATAATAGAAAGTTGATTCGGCGTTCCAAAGAGGTTGGTACCAGACTTCAGCCTGTCACTTCAAAATGTGTATGAAGAACTTGCGCCAGACATGAAAAATAGTATTTTATTCGGTATAAGACGTCGTTTATCTTTAAGTTTTAGAAGCCATAATTATAATGAGTAGTAATCAAATCTTGTTCTTCTTTATGTTCCTTATCCTACTTAATAAACTGAACAATTCTGGATCATCAAAAGCTACCATGGCTTATTTATACACAACCGACGTTTGTCTGCACGATGAAGTGTGTCCGAAGTATTAAATTTTACGGATTTTGACGTCTTCAGTAGCTCTTTCACTCCTTTTAAAGAATATGATGCACAGTTGCATTCATCCCCGTAATTAAATCTTTTACTAGCAAAGTCCTCGCCTCTCGATTAACCCAATTATGTTGATATTTTTAGCCATAGGGCACATAGTATTTTTTTAACCACAAATTTTCATGGCACTGAACAGTGTAATCTTCTGGCATTGGACGTGTATCTCCTACCATTGTTGGTAATGGATCTTACCCTTCCGACTGTGTCCAGGCAAGTAGAAGGGGGTTTGCCTCGGTATTCGTTCTCATCTTCTTAGGGCGTTATCTGCTTATAACAAGCCACAAATGATTATTAACCTCATTACTACGCAATAGAAATCCTTTCATTATGGGAAAGATCTTCTCAAAGATAGGGTCTGATAGAAAGAAAGTATCGAGACTAAGTTTTAGGGGTTTCCTTCCCAGGTCATACTGGTTCTGGGGAGAAATCCGTAAGACACCAGATATACATGTGCATAAGTACTTTTGTCACCTTTTGTACTTTTGTACTCTTTGTCACCTGAAAGACACTACGCGATCTCCTTCAGAGACACGTCCGTCTCAACCCTGATGTCAGGACTGTAACGGTCGTCTTCCAGGTTATACTGGCTCTTCGAATACGGGTCAGGTCGCTAGCCATAAGACCGGGTTGTAACAATAATAATCAGACGAGGCTAGGGCCAGTTCGTGTTTAATTTACGGTCTGATCTGATGCTACCTTCTGTAGAACTCACGTCACCGAATTGGCCTGGATAGCGGCCTGGCTCCTCATAGCTCCGTAGAATCTACGAAACCATGATGGTGCCCAACCACCATCGCCGCCTAATAACTAAATTGTCTTATTCTATGTCATCATCATCATCATCGTCATCATTTGCCAGCCACACGGCTCTCACTCGCTGAGGGCATGGGCCTTACCAAACTCTCGCATGGTAGTCGAGGCCAAAGGAACCTGACGTGAAGGCTCCCCTTTCGTGTCCATACCGCGGGGACCCAAGCCGTCTTGGTATGCGGTTTTTTGTAAAGAGTATCCCTATCTTGGCCATTGCTGACATTAGTCGTACATCTTCTACCATGTTGGTATCGGATTTTACCCTCTCGACTGTGTCCAGGCAAGTAAGAGGGGGTTTGTCTCGGTATTCGTTTGTTCTCTTCTCTAAGGCGTTATCTGTTCTTAACGAGTCACAAGTGACAAGTAGCGAGCGACACACACACACTAAAGGAGTCTCAAGTAGCCGGTCGCAAGTGATTATTAGCTCTGTCGCAATAGCAATCCTTTCATCATGGGAAAGACCTCCTCAGAGAGGGGTTCCCTAGAAAGGAAGAAGAGGAGCGAAAGTATCTAGACTAGACCAATTATTGGTCAGTCAACAGATTAGGGTTTTCCTTCCCAGGATATTATGTTGTTAAAAATATATAACTAATTTGCTTCGGGCGTTTATATCACTTTATATATTTACTTATTATCTATTGAATCGCTAAAGATACTACAAAACAAACTTGATAACAATAACATGATGGATTTGTTAGTGTTGTTAAATGTTATCTTTAGTAGCATAGTCATAAATATTAATAAAGGCAAATAATATTTATAGATTTTTTTTCTTGATTCAAGAAATAAAACGATCCCTCCCATTTATAGAGCCCTGCATCTTATGTGATACTCCTTTTCTAAACGTTGTTTTATGATTATAATTGATCTGATTCGATCTAAGACCGTAAACGGGTAGGCTTTGTTTTTTTAATGTATTATTTTATGGATTCCGTGGAATCTTCGTATATATCCCGTTGGAATTCCCCGTCGTGGGAACCGCCACCACCCCGCCGTGCCTAATCCGAAATGTCTCGATTATTAGAACAATGAAACGTCGAGTAATTCGAAACGAGTAGCTCGGTCGCTTATTTATTTACTCACGTGTACAAATGACGGATCCCCGCGAATAATGCGTTTCGTCACGCCATAGCGCCATTACTGTCCGCAAGTGCCCGGGTGGTTTGAAATGTGCCCCGACTTGTCATTAGCGTCACCATCATCATTACTATTGGATAATAATTATCATTATTTATCATCGGGCGCGTCAACGACGTCCACCGTTTAGCGCGCCGTTTCGCGTTCCAATTTCTGCATCCGAGACGACCTTCTCTCGCCAGACCGAGAGCGCGTCAGAGACCGCGTGTTATTTATTTTTTAGTTCAAGCGAAAAAAATCGTAAAACTGTCAGCACAGGATACGCCCGACGTCGGGACAGATTAATGGCGTCGAGACGTGTATAGTAGTGTTTCTTGTTGCACCCGTTTGCCGAAAATTGAAATAAACACGTCGACTTTTTTTTTTCGAAAATCCAATCCACTTCAACAAGGATCGGCGTGGCCCCCTCGGTCCCGGCTAATTGCCGGGAGGCAGGATTTTTACCCGGCGATTTATTGCCTCCGGGGCCGGTTGTTCTGTCTTTTTTTCTGTATCAGATAAATATCTACCCTATGGTGTAATTTTTAGGCTTTTATGTGTATCCAGTCCCTCCTATATTTGGGAGGGATGTGCTCGTTGTCGCTGTCCACAGGGCTAATCATGAGAAACGCCAACGGGAAAAATAAAAAAAAATATGGACATTTGATCTTTAAAACCCTCGCTTTTATCTCGTCCCTCTCGCTGATATTTAATATGCATACGTGTATATTTGTTTATTATAAAGACATGTCATAGCGAAAGTCAATTAATCAACGGATTATAATGTTTTATTTTGTGTTGCGCACTGCGCAGATTGTACTCGGATGGTTGACCTTCCGGAGAATTATGAGCGACACTCCTCGATGGAGGGTGGGAGTCAATAGATCTCTAAAATCAGTAAGATTGACTCGCGATCCCAAATGTCTTCATCACGTAATGCTATTTTTTATGCGCGTATTCGACTATAATTTGTTTTTATTGTAGTGGCTATTTTTTATTGACGCATAATTTTGTGCGTAAAAAAAAATATTGCGTGCTCGATAATGATTTTTTTGGCACCGTGACGCTGTACTTAAGTACCACTGATTGCCGGTGGTTTTATATATTTAATTTCTAATGCCGTTTTTATGAGTAAAAAAACGCCGGGCAATCAGCGTCTCGCGTAAGGTTACCAACCGTTCCGGATTTACGCGACCGGTCTCGAATCTTCTAGAATCCTGAGTTAATATTCCTTGAAGGAATAAAAAGGCTCGGTAAATATCTTGTTGACGCTCGGTATAATTGATTGCGCCGAATATATCAAACCCATGAAAGCGTTATACTGAATCTGATGACTGCTCGAGCAGTTCTTTTCTTTTGACTCGTCCCGGTCTCGCGTCCATTCTTGGAAAAGCGAGGCATTAGTGCCACCCATGTTAAATACCGGCGCATGAAGCAATATAAATTGCTGTCCGGAGATTGGACCAGTTCCACAGCATCCATTCATGTACAAGACCTATATATCTGCCCTGCGGTGGGGAGTGAGAGGATACGTTTGATAAATATTAATGCTCTTCGGCTACTGAACGCCGCTCCGTTCCGCGCCAATGCGTTCTGCTTTGTGTTGCAAAATTTTGTTTTGCAACGCCGGTAAACGATTATTTACCGGTAAACGATTATTTCATGCAAATAGCATACACGCTATTCCCCTTTTTATGCGACTTATTTTAATTACCCTTCAATGTTTTGCGAAACTCCTAGAAAATGGCAGCGGAAATATTTTTTTTACACGGTCAATACGTTCCACCATAAAAATTAACACTGTGGTATAGAAAATCGCATAAAAAAGGCAATATATAATTTAATAAAGTACGTGAAAATGGTGTTGGAACAAATAATTCGTGTAAAAATAGAGTATTCGTTCTTTTTAGTGGATCGTGTTCATTCAAAACCGCGCAATAAAAGAGTTGTGAACATTTCGCGTCGTTTTATAATTATAACGTTAATTATGTTAGACTGAAAACCATTCTCATCATCCACGTCTACACGTTATATAGCTATGATAATAATTTTGATCAAAGTTAATAAACAATTATATATATTTATGCGATTTTAAGTTGTTAATAAACATTTGAATACTGTGTATTGTTCGCATATATTGTCTGAATTTATTTTTACGGAATTTTTTAATTGTACTGCTGTTTTTACGCGATTACTTTTATAGAAAAAAATCCGCAGATTCCTAATTAAATTGAATGTATGCT
>JAGXCT010034793.1:0-31235 GCA_022495035.1 Philopotamus ludificatus
GACCCCCGTATGGGGTGAGTTTGGCGTGGCTGAGGATATCATATTTACTGTCCTGCACCCGCTAAGGCAGGAATATTACACAGCGAATCATGCCTTCAAAGTTTTTCTTAGCTGTAAGTCGCCTATGGTGAAGCTGGCGAGACGCCTTTCACCTAATTAGACATCACTGGCCATTGAAGCCAACATATCTTCGCTACAAGCCAACTGGAGAAATTAAGAAAACCAACTGCAAAGACGGACAGATCAATGTCATCACTTGATCCGACGAGATCGAGCGTCCTTACGGCGAGGCCTGTGATCCTCATCGTAAGCAGACAAAGCGGACATCAGATAACTTCTACACGCCGACTGAGGAATCGGCGACATCTACCGCAAAAGGATTGAAAAATAAAACAAAGCGATGATAAACTGTATTATTTATTTGAAATAAAAATTTGTTTTATATATGCACTCTAAACCTGGCACATAATATACTTCCGTCTGCCGGGGGCGTCGGGAATAACTAGGACACATTTAACAAATGTTAAAAAAAAACAATAATATGGACATTTACAATGAACGAGCTAAGAACTCGCGACTAATCTATGTATATTTCACAAAGCGATATTTATAATTATAATAAATAAAGAATAATTATTATGTTCGTATCGGCATCGCCCTCAGACATTCGTCACCCTTTCAACAATTACAAAACGACGAGGCGCGTTACGATTTCATCGCAACGCGTCAAAAGAGACGCGGTTAGACCGGACTGGATCAAAATAAATACGCTACACAACTGGGCTAGTAGTAGTAATAACGGCGCTACGGCGCCCGTAACCTAAACGGAATTTCAATAGTTCAATTATTATCACAAAAATTAAATTTCAAGATGATCTAATTTAATCAATGAGACTTGGTGCCGCGTTATTCGATGCACTCGCGTCGTTTGTTCTCGGCGAGAAAGAAAAAATGCCGACATATAAAAATAAATCGTCTTATTACGCCGCCGTCGCGAAATCGAACACTGCGTGATCGAATTCGAGACGAAGCTGGCAAGATTGCTGCTCGTTAAAATTAATGTATTTCTTAGAAAAGTTAATTACGATACCTAATAAGTGTCACGGTCGTAGCGCGGCCCCTTGACCCGCTCCGACGCTCGCGGCAGTAATACTACTTAAACTAAGTTCGAATCTGTGAGCGCCGGCAGTGTCGCGCAGATCGGGGCCCCGCTACGACATTATCATACATGTATAAGTACTGCGGTTTCGATTGATTGAGATTTTACTAAAATAATAATATATAAAATAGCGTAATGTACATCATATTCTTATTAAGTGGCGATTTTAAGAAACAATTTTGGTTTTATGGCCAAAATTATCGTAACAATGGGGCCGTGAAAATTTTATCCGAATTTGGTAAATTATTTACATCTTGTTATAAACTGTTATGTACATAATATTTTACCAAGGCCACCATATATTTGTTTTAATATATAAATTTTGATTCCGATTCGCTGCGGTGCAAATTGTGTTATGGCTAAGCGGAGAGGCCCGCTTAGTCCGGCGGCAGGTACGTGAACAGCTTGTATTTCTCTCGGATCAGCGGCCTGACGTCTTCCTTCTGAAAAGGGGATGGCTATCAATCGGAACACATATTCGATGTACGTTTAATAATGGACGGATCGACTTACGACGGAGGCGAGATGCTCCAAGAACGGCAGCAAATTCAGCAGCTCGCGATCGCTCCGGTCGACGAACCAACTCACGATCGGTATTCCGTTTTCGAGCTGATAGCCAAACGCTTGCGGAGAATTGTCCACGATGACGGTTTTGCTGAGATCTCGACCCAGTATCGACAGGTCTTTGATGTAATTTCCGTTTACCAGCAAACAGTGTTCCCGAAATAATCTGAAACGTACAACGATGAGAATCAGCTCGTCGTTATTATTCGCTCGCAGATTGCATTTTGCATACGTTTACCTGTATTTAATCCAACGCCGGTGAGGGTCCAACAAATTGAGCAGCTTATCGGCGTACACTCGCTTCGAGGCAGTAAATAATATGACTTCGTAGAGCTGCGAAACTCGAGACAAAAACTCGGCAAAGTGCGGTCTGGTTCTGACGTGGACCTGCAAATCAATGCGAGTTAATCAAGTCGTCGATTTACCTTGATAAATACAATATACAGTGGAATCCCATTTTTACGGGTCGGTTCAAACAGTGCAACAAATGGAGTTTTTTTCTTAACTCATTAACAGCGGGAAGAGTATTAATACCCGTTACGCTAACTGATGCTAAACAGTGGGAAGGGTATTAATACCCGTTACGCCACTGATGCTAAACAGCGAGAAGGGTATTAATACCCGTTACGCCGACTGATGCTAAACAGCGGGAAGGGTATTAATACACGTTACGCCGACTGATGCTAAACAGTGGGAAGGGTATTAATACACGTTACGTCGACTGATGCCAAACAGCGGGAAGGGTATTAATACCTTGGGGTGAGGAGCGGAATTTCGAAGTCTTACCTTATATGAGTTGCCCCATTTCTAGATAAAGTGGACCCCCCAATAACACGCTGAGTTGAAATATTCGCCGCCAAAACCTTAACTTTGAATGTGATTCACCAAGCAGTAATTTCGCGAATACTCTAAATACATACAAGGCCGACTATTCATTTGACACGGGTTCGACTGCACACACACAGCCAGTCAAACGTTGGCTAGCGTCTGTGTATTTGACACGTGCCAAGCTTTACCCCCAATAACACTATCCCAACTTACACGGTCCCGATGTCAGTGTTAGTGGGGTTAACTGTATATGTTATTTACAAAGAATATTTTTTTTCTAACTCGTTAGATATATTATTATTAATTTGTCCTTATTCTTAGACACCCGACAAACTCCCCCCTTCCCCCTTTATATTCTATTAATATCCCTGAAATTTAATTAGCATCAGGTTTTTAATCAGTCCTTTCAAGGGCGTAAAAATGGGTTTCACTGTATTTTTATATAACTCACCATGTAATGACAATTTTGAAACAAGACGGGAAAACTGAACGAAGCGTCCGGTAATTCTTGCAGCGAACAGTGGACGAGAGTTTCGTCCAGATCCAACACCTAATTTCAATAATAACAATTTAAATATTTAATTTAATAATTCAACTGCAACATTTTACGCGCAAATATCTCCTTACCAAACTTAATTCTGGACTCGTCCGAGTCCTCAGAGGCAATGCGGGACAGCGGCCACGCGACGCATCTGGCAACACCGTCTCCAGAGGGGGTAGCTGTAATTTCAGACACGTATATTAATACTGGATGATGCCTTTGTCGGCTTTTAAAGAGATTTAGTCGTCAATACCTGCTTTATAAAGAGATAAGGATCAAAAACGTCTACCCATGCATCGATCTGTTCGGATGAACCCGGATGTTGAGCAATTGTTAAATCAACGTTGCCGGGAGGACAGAGAGATGCACACGATGCCAACATATCCTTCACGTCGCCCTAAACAGAGGGCAAAAATATATTATTTAAATAAATACATTCAGTACACAAATGCGAATTGAGTGAAGATTTTGCACCGACCTGCTCGGAACAGTGTCCGATTTCCGAGCTTATAATACTGGAAGCTTCGGCTTGTAACGCATCCGGATGCAAGTCTCCTGCAGGGGAAGTCAGCTGTAAAATAAATCCACGTTAATAACAGTCGAGGCGGAGGGTGCAACGTTGTCACGAATAATTACCCAGTTCTCGCCAGTCGCCGCCAGCGATTGACTGATGTCGGCCAAAAAGCTGGTCGGTTGCAGCTGCAAGTCGCTCAGCGCCTCGAGTCTTTCGATGGCGCTTCTGGTGTTGACGTTGGCGTCGCTCAACACGTCGCAGTTTGTCAACGCCAGCTCCTCCCCTTCCGCTATGGCACAGTTGGACCAGCATTTCGAACCGGTCTTCCGACAGAGTTTGTCGTCGAAACTTTCGTTGGTCACCTCGTTTAGGATTGAAATGAAATCGGGCTGGTCGATCGATTGAAGGACCTCCTCGTAATTGAACAACCGGTTCACGTCTTTGTAATTATCTTGTTTTGTACACAATAGAGATTTGGATTTGTTGCACATCGGGCATGCGCATTGATCGCTGACGCACCTGTCTTGAGTGGACATCGCGTCAACTTTAGAGTAGGATTTACCCTCCAGATCTCCGCTCTGCACAATCAAAGCTATACTAGCGTCCTCGGCGACGTATGCGTCATTAATTTGGCCGTGGTTCGAAAGCCTTCCGACCCCGGGGTCGTTTTTAACCAGTCGATCGTCGCTTCTCGGCTTTTCCCAATTTCTGCTTACGGTAATCCTATCGCAAGATACTCTTCTCAGATTTACTTCTTTTTTTGCCACAGAATAAGTCCTGTTGAACTCAATAGCCGACGATCTGCGTTTGGAAGCCTTGTTCTCTGCTTTTTGCGAGACAGAGGGATACACGGCTTTTGATTTAACGAAGGAATTGCCCTTCTCTTCGTTCTCGGTAGTTTTCTCCCGACCGTTTTCGCATTTGGAGAACACTTTCCCGCAATATATGCTGTCGCCGGTGGCCGATTTAATTTTCATAAGATTTTCGGCGTCGAGGGATATAAAACTACTCAGCCTATCCTCGGACAGGGAGAGATGCGGGTTTCCCAAAATAGCATCCGTCAATAAATTGTCTGAGTCGGATTCGTCTCCCGTCGTCGCACAATTCATATCGTTGAAATTTACAATGTCCTTTTCGTACATGGTCATGTCTTGATCCACAATAGTGACCCAATCGTTTACGAAAAGTTGGGCGGTGGGAACCTCGTTATACTTCTCGATAATCTGGGGGGCATCGTCGATCGGTTTCGCCTCGTTGTTGTTGTTTAGATGGCATTTCGTATTGAGTCTGGTCCTGATGGAGTCGACGGCCGCCGGATGGACGTGCCGCTTGGGCATAATTCGAGCTTTACGAGATGGAGACCCGTTGACGGCGGAGCGCTCCGACTTTTCCAATCGCATACTCTTTCTCGGGGCGGAGAGGTAATTGTTCTGATTGTTTCTGATCAAACTCACCGATTTGTTGTTGCGAGAGCCGCAATTAATAATTTGATTCTTTCGAAGATTCTCGTTGCACGAAAGGGTGTTCTTTCCGAAGCCGGCGGACACGTTTCGGAGGCTCCTCTTTTCGTCGCTTGCAATGCGCGGATAGATATTTTTGTTCGAATATTTGTCGTCGGAAACTTTCTCGGATACGTCGGCGGGCTTGGAGATCTTCGCCTCGTCCGGTTTCAATCTCATACTCTTTCCGTCTATCCCCTTCAAAAATATGCTCTTGGATTTGTCCGTTGCCGGCGGTTTTTCGCGCGTCGATTTATTTCGCAATTCAATGTTTTTCGATTGAACGCCACCGACGGACTTTTGCATATTCCTGCCGAAATAGACGTTGTCTTTGAGGATTTTAGAACTCTTGCATATATCTGGCGGCTGAGGGGGTTCCGCGTTGCATTTTTTCATGTCATTTCTGACGGCGTCCCTCTTGATAAACACTTTGGAGTTGGAAACGGTTTTAGAAGTCTGCACGGGCAGAGATTCCATGCTCTTAAAGTTTTTTAATCCGTTGCGGATGACGTCCCTCTTGATGACCTGCTTCCAGGCGACGTTGACTTTGACGCCGGAACGCGGACTCGCGCAAGGGACGGCCATCCTCTTGATGGCGGTGCGGCTGGAGCGCGGCTGCGCTATCCCCGGCGAGAGAATGTGACGCTCCTTCTTCTCGCTGCGGAGCCACATCTTAAACTAGATCTGCAACGTCGAATTAAAAAACAAAATTATTTTTCGACACGAGAATAGCGCAATCGGAACGTAAACAAATATGATTTACTCCGGCTGAGCCGACGGCAATTTAAAAAATAAACAAAAAAAATTCCCTAGAGATTGTTTACGGCGGAATGGACCGTCAGCATTCGACGGGCTTGTTGACGCAGATTGCAAACATGACTATTAATAGGAAGAGAAAAGCCTCTAAGCCCGGGGCATAAACGTCGACCTTGACATTGGAGTATGAAAAACATACGCGAGATAACGAAGCTCCACGGCGGCGAATTACTAAACGGACGCGTATCGGACGCGGGGACGCGATCGCCAATCAGAATCGAGTCGGCGGCTAGTTTGACACCGAGAGCCGACTCTTGGTAACGAAGCGAGATTGCGATTCCGGGGCGAAAAGGAGCCGGGCCCGGTCGGGCTCCGCCGGCCGCTCGCCGAGGGTGACGCACCTTTGGCCGCGACGCCGCTCGCAACTCGGCGGCTCGGCGGCTGCTGCGCCGGCGACTCGGCGACGCTCCGCCAAGATGGCGGCCGGTGTTGCCAGCCCGCCCAATAAATGTTATTCTAAAATTGTAATCGGACGCGAATCTAAAAACCGATCCGATATTCAGCGTATTTATTTTAATATTTTAAATAAAAAATAGTTGTAATTAAAACGAGTTCTAATACTTCTACATTTTTAATGTGATGACGATGATGATTTCGTATGGCTATTACTTTGCTATTCTTCGCGTGCTCGTAAGATAGTCTAAAACAGTTTCCTCGTTGCCACAATGGCCTGGGACTTGAAAGACAGAGCGAGTTTGTAGGAAGCGCTAATGCAATGGGAAACGGCTCAGTACTATCCCGGCATTTGCCTTTTGATGGTAATGTGATTTCAATATTCTAATTTCGAATTGCCCGAAAACCTTAATAATAAATATTCGCCGATATTATGTATCATAAAACTCGATATTAATATTACATTCTTTTCACGAGGTTTTTATAATAATGTACTTCTCTTTGTTAATTTATGTATAAATAATAAAAAAATAAATATATTTGAGTCATATTCAAGTAACCTAGCTAGCATTTTACCTTTTTTGCAAGCTTATATATGTTTATATTTAGATTTTTTTGTATATTTTGTTTAATTGGATAAAAGCATTTTAGATATTTTGTAAATCCCTCGAACTACAACAATAACATTGACCCGAAGGCTACTTTTATCGGCCATCTCGAGCGTGGGCAATACTGGGAGCTGTCAAGTTTGGCAGTGTTCCCCCGGGGCTCGGGCTCCGGACGCTTACGCAAACTCAAAACTTAAAAGATAATCATACTTTTATCCAGGTGAATCCGTTGCACACGCCGTTTATTTTAATTTTGAATTCATAAAACTAAAAACGAAGACTGTCTTTACACACGAAACCGAAGACTGCCGTCACAATACGTTATGGACTATATCGTGTGCAGTTTTTGTCGAAATCTACTAATTATGAATGCTTTGTTTTTGAACTGTATTTTGTTTTTTTCAGCTTGAAAATGAACGACAACAATCTTATGGACTTTAGCAGTTTGGTATCTACCGGTGGACTGTTATCCGAAGTGTATTCGATCAGCGAAAGCGAGTTTAGAAAGAACGATATAAAAAGGAGGAGAACATCAGTGCAATCGGACGACTATGTGGCCTCGTCTCAATCTAGCGATTCGAGCGAATTCGATTCCGATTATGAAGTGTCAAAGAAAAAAGGGAAAAGGAAGTCCGTTAAAAAAATGTACCATTGCCATCTATGTAATTATTCTAGTGTGCTTAAACATTTTGTTGATAAACATGTAAAAACGCACGCGAATGGAAAATCCTTGACCTGTATCACTTGCGGAATGACTTTTATCGATAAATTGTTATTAGATAATCACCAAAGATTGCATCATATGAAAATAGACAAATATGAGGTCGACAGCGGTGACGAATCTTGCATGATAGTCAACGTGGAAAAAATAACCGACTGCGAAATCACAAAAAAATATAAATGCAATCAGTGTGAGTTCGCATCTTTCAATATTACATCGTTGAAGATCCACAAACGTTCCCATATCAAAGACAGACCGTACCGATGTCCTAAATGTCCATACGCGACTTGCGACAGCCTCATTCTCACAAAACATGCAAAGGTATATATATCTCCATCTTCAATCAAATACGTCTACAAATAATACATTTTTACATTTTTTTTCAGAGCCACAACGGTGAACCAAAACCTTACAAATGTGATATATGCAATAAATTTTTTTCAGAAGTATACGAACTTACCAAACACAAAGTAGAACATTTTACGGGCCAACATTATTTCAAATGCGGCATATGTCCTTATAAATGTGTGGCGTTAGTGTAAAAAATATTCGTATCTTGAGTTTCAATTTTAAAGTTACACGATATCTGTGATGGATATTGCATACGGTTTTGAATTTATTTATTCATCCGTTTTTTTCTTCGTCAATATGATGAGTTTGGTTTGAATGGTGAGCGACGGAGTGATTAACTCGGCGATGACTAGAGAGTTAAATTCTCTTTTTTGGTATTACGTATACAATAACACATGATTTGTCACTTTTTCGATTAACGCCGATTCGATACAATGTGGTACTTCCCTTAATCTTACTTTGTTAGGTGCATTTGTTCTCATTAACACTTTACTGTGACGGATTATGACGGATGTCAACATGGCATCTGTGGTCAGTAAAGTGTTAAAATGCAGATATTGAGACGATTGGAAACAGCGAATGTCTAGTCGGCATTTGAACCACTTTGACTTTGTCTACTTATACTATACAATCCATTTTAAACTTGTCTTATAGACTTGTAACCACAACTACAACAAAGATAATCCGATCCAGAAATAATGGCCTCCTAACCCGATGCGGGTTTTTGTTCACCTGGAAAGCACTACGGGGTCTTCGCCGGTCTTGAGCTTCTTCCATTCATCTGCCAAGCTCCAGCAGAGACGCGTCCAACTCAACCCTGTGGCTAGGATTGTGAAGGTTATCTAGACCCTTGGAATACAGACTAGATTACCAACCATGAGCCCCGGAGTTGAGCTCTCAATGCGTGGGTTGTGACATCAATGATCGGATGTGGGTAGATCCGATTTGTATTAGATTTGAGGTCTGATCGGGAGCTACGGGCACCTCCTAATAGCCATAAGCCCATTGGTATTTTTAATGACATTCAAAATCAAAGAGCGGATACGAGAGAAAACTTTGCAATTAGCAGAGAGTTAGCTTCGATGCTCCAAGCCATTCCACCAACTCATTGGACTTGCATTCCGGTTGAAGTAGTTTTCCTATCACCCAACACTACGTCTTTAATTCAACCAATAGACCAGGGATTCATATAATATTTTAAGGTATATTACCTTCGTTGTACATATCAACAACGTGTTGATGAAACAGACAGTGAAAATAAAGAATCATGCAGTTTTGAAAAAAATATATCATAGTGGGGGCCATGACCAATATCAACTGCTTATTAAGAAGTATCTGATAAATTCATGAATCTATCTTTGGCCAAATTGTCGAAACTTAATCGAAACAGCACGACTAGGAGATGTAGACAAGCAGGATATTGAAGAGTTACTGCAGATTTCTGGGGTACTTCCAAGAACTGACAACAAGAAATTCATGTAGAACTTGAAAATTATAATTCTGAAAATAAAGAACTTGCTACAGATTTCCTTAATCAAAGTTTTAAAATGGAACCCAAAACTGTTGATCAACTTGTAGTGAATTATCCAGACAGTGGTGCGCCGATAGTGTTGGGCGACTGTGTGCAGAACGTTAATTAGGGCCCTTATAAAATAAGCCCCCCTCTACAAAAATCATTTTATGAAAAAGAATTTTTTTGATTTTAAGAAAGTTGAATGAATCCATATGTTATATTTTTCAATTTTATCCCAATTGGTGTCGCTCGGCACACCTAATCTTCCGGCGCCTGTGTGGGCCGCACAATCTGGCCATATGGACGGTGCGCCCCTGAATCCAGATTGTAAAAGGAATGCAGGAGTAAGATGAGGCGTTTTAGATGCAAACTCCTGCTACCGACATTTGCTTAACGAGAGAAAAGAAATGCCAAATGATGCAGGCGGCTTTATCATAAAAATATCAAGATTTCAGAAGAGCCAGGACCTTCGTCACAAAAATGCACACTGTATCTCTATGTACATATGTTATAAAACTGTCTTACAAAAAAAAGGTGTCTTATGAGTCATTGGTACATGTTTCCACTTGATTATAAAACTTCGATATAAACGTCGAAATTGGGTATTTGCGAGCGTATTGTTGTTGATCTTATTCTTTAATACTCCGCAGACAGACAGTCCGTCTCCGCAGTTTGTCTAGATCTTCAATTAGCGCCCCAGTGCGTCTGGTGTGCTTGAAAATATGAACTACAGACTTATATCGTTATATATATTGTCGATTTGGAGAAATTTAATTCAATTTAATAAATTATTATTTTATATTTTAAAATTTTTCCCTCTTGGTGCACGTAAATATCCGGCACTTGTGTGCGCCGCACAATCGGGCCATATGGCTCTAAGAATGATCTTTTATTTTGTTTGGTTTTGGACTACACTATGCAAGCTGGTGAGAGATACGCTGCCAACTTCGTGACATTACAACACTGAAAAAGTGTGTCGTCTCTTTTAAATATACTTTAACTAGTGGTAAAAACTTGTAAATATGTATGTAAAATATGGTTAATATTGATGAAAATGCAAAAGTATCATTTAATCTATGTTTATAATCGTTATATTGTATATAAAATATATAATATTAAATTTTTTGTGATAAAAAAATGGAGTTTTGCTTATAATAGATTAATATTAAAAAAAGGCCTCCGAGAAAAATTAATATAAAAACATTGGAATTAATATGGGATTAAGAACTAGATTCGACTTGAAAGTATGTAATCATAATTATAATAACGCCACACTTTGACACTAGTTGATAATGGAGGTGTACTGATAGAGACAACTCACTACCCCCACTCCTAATCAAAATAAAATTTGTGGCGTCAAGTGACACCGTCCATTTGAGATTTTTTTCCCGTTCAATCGGTCTAACGACGTACAAATTTAAAAAAGCGACGATTTGGGGCGATCGGTCAAAAAATCAAATCATTTGACGGTTTGTCAGTCGCGTTGTTGCGCTGTGCTTCCGGGCGAGCGCGTCGGTAAAACAGGGCGCGCCAGCGTGGAGTCGGCGGAGCCTCGCTCGGCGTCGGGTCGCTGTCAGCTGCCACGTGGCCAGCCCGGGCCCCCGGAGACGCCCGATCCACCGGCGACCTGCAAGAGCTCGCCTCGGGAAATGGACGCGTTCGAACTGCAAGCCGAGCTGGAAACGTTGAACAAGACCCGTCAAACGCTCTCTCAGTTCCTCGAGTGCATTCGCACAGTGAAGAAAGATTTGCATACGATGAATACTAATTATGAGTGCTTGAAGGAAATGAACGAAAAGTGGATAGACACCGTCGAAGAGATCAACCGCTGTTCCGCTCTGTTGGCCACAGCCGACAAGTCGACGAGCACGTAAGGGAGGACGGGCGCGAACGTTCGGGGTGCAAACGATTCGCACCCCGAACACCGCGATGGCGACGAAGACGGAGAGGGCCGAAAGCGAGGACGGCGAAGGGGTGGTCGGCATAAAAAAATATTTGGACGATTTTAACGTGGAACTCGAGCAGGCGGAACCCGAGGCGGCCGCCGCCCCCGAGGAGGAAGAGACCGTTCCCGTCGAAGAGGACGACGAGGCCGGCACGTTCTTCATAGATGAGGACGGACAATTATACTTTCAACCGGCGGCGGAAACCGACGCCGGAACGGAACCGGCCAGATTGAAAACTGAACCCGAGGCCGCCGCCGCCGCCGCCTCGGAATCTCAAGAGGAAGACATTAGCTATGTATACATTGTCGAAGAAGAGGACGAAAGTAAAGGGGGACCGAAGGTCCAGAGAGAAGAAAACGATCTGGCCGTTTACGATTTTGAAGAGGATAACGATGAGAATCCTCAATCCCCCGTTGCGGTGGAAGTGACGAAAAAGAGAACGAAAACCATGCATTTCTGTCCCCATTGCGATTATAGTAACATAAAACGGATCGCGGTGAACAATCACATGAAAATACATTCCGACGAAAAACCTTACAAGTGTTTTGTTTGCGGCAGAGGATTTCGCACGGTCACCGCGCTCACCAACCACGAGAATACGCACACCGGCGTCAAACCCTTCAGGTGCAGACTGTGCGACGCGAGATTTACGACCAGCGGCGAGATAGTGAGGCACGTTCGTTATCGCCATTCCAATGTCAGACCGCACAAATGCAACGAGTGCAACTATGCGGCCGTCGAACTTTCTAAACTGAGACGACACCAGCGCTCCCACACCGGAGAACGTCCCTACCAATGTCCGCACTGCACATACGCGTCTCCCGATACGTTTAAACTGAAGCGACACATAAGGGTATGGTTTTTATTCTCATCTATTGAGAAATTCCGTTTCTATATTGACGATTGTGTTTTTGTTTGCAGGTGCACACCGGCGAGAGACCCTACAAATGCGAGATATGCTCTGCCGCATTCAGTCAATCGAATTCGTTGAAGACTCACAGGTTGACCCACTTCCCCGAAGAGAGACCCGTGTATCAGTGCGCCCTGTGCCCCGTCACGTGCGGCCGCAAGGCGGATCTCCGCGGCCACATCAGCAAATTGCACACCTCGTACAAACCGTACGAGTGTAAGCGGTGCAACAAACACTTGCCCGACAAATATTCCTATAAGATGCATATCCGGAGTCACATCGGCGAGAGATCGTACAAATGCAACATTTGTTCGTACGCGTCCATATCTAAAATTCATCTAGAATCGCACAAATTTATACACACTAATGAAAAACCGTACGAGTGCGACTTGTGCGACTACCGAAGCCGGCAAAAACAATTACTCAAACGGCACAAAAACTATTATCATACGCCGGGATTCATCCCGCCGCAATCTAATGTGGGCTCTCACGAATGCGAAGAGTGTCACAAGAAGTTTATTCACATTGGAAATTTGATAAAACATCTGGCGGTGCACGATCCCGAATCGAATGTGCATTACGAAAAACAATTGCTGAAAATGGGCAGGAAGCGTCGGATTAAATCGGAAGTGACGGACGAGCAGCGCAACAGTTTGCCGAATGTTAAAGTGGTGGAAGATTTCGACGAGGATGACGAACATTACGTTATCTTTGAATTGGCCGAAGGCGAGGAAGAGGAGGAGGAGGAGGAAGAAGAAGAGGAGGAAGGCGTCGCTCCCGAAGTGGAAAACTCAAAGCCCGCCGAGGATATAGCCGAGCCGGTTGCCAAGGTGAAACCTGAAAAGGAGATTGAAAACGATATGGAAAATTGCTTTGGATTTAACGACGACGACGAAGACGAAGATGACAATTGATTTGTCAACGAGTCGAATTGTTTAAAATTCCCGTTTTAGGGTTGTTCCGGTATCCATTCAGTGATGGTCTACCTCAATGTTTTCTCGAATTAAGCTAATGCAACGTGCGCCCGCATCAAATTTTGTTTAAGACAATTTATGGACCGAGACGGCCCTCGTAATTATTTTCATATGTTAAATCGGCTATGCGTATTATTATCAAATTCATAATATGCAATATAGTGAGCATGAAATGTATAAAATAATTTATTTTAGTTAGTTATTTTTGTTTTCAAATAAATATAGTCGTTTCATTTTATTCAGACACATCTTTCGGTAGGTCTTTGTTTACTGTCGTAAGTTGATTTTGATACACTAATTAGTTGTCGAGTTTAGACTCCCAGAATGTTTATTTCGCTATTCAATCTTTATGATGGTTTTGTCATTTTCCGAATTATGTAATAAAATATTTTTGTCAACGTAACTGTTATTATTATTGTATTTTCCGCTAGAAATGTGAAGGATTTGGATAAATAAGACCCGGATAAGTGTCAACTACAATATCAAATCCTTT
Organism: Philopotamus ludificatus; assembly: GCA_022495035.1. NCBI lineage: Eukaryota > Metazoa > Arthropoda > Insecta > Trichoptera > Philopotamidae > Philopotamus > Philopotamus ludificatus. Next base: position 13,831 of record JAGXCT010034793.1, read on the forward strand.
AATAACTCAATACATACATATATATGACAAATAATAGAAATAGAGTACATATATTCATTTCTAACTACATAATATTACATAACGTAACATGCTTACTTTAGAAAATATCCCATGTTTTTGGATAGATTCCCTGATTTGATCCAGGTGGTGATGGCCGTTTTGTATAAAGTACAAATAGTGCGATTCAATTGCTTTTATGGAGAGTTTCGGTTGACGATTGTAGAAGGTTTTATACATAAATTAGTCAATCTAATTACACATACATAATTAGGGCCGATACGTTGGTTGGTAGTATCCTAGGCAAACTTTAAAATACAACTCTATTCTCATTCTATAAATGATAACGTACACAAGCGACAAAAAATCAAAAAAACGTTGAAATCGTAATTCGCCCGCTGTTCAAAGCGCTCGCTCCCGCCGAGTCTCGATAATCGTGTAAATATCCATTCAAATTGTTTACGAAACAAATGTAAATTAACGCGACTTACATACTCATCAGTCTAATTCCATAAAGAATAATAATACATATATTTTAAATGTTTACAAAAATAGGCCTTACAGTTATACACATTTATATATTTACTAAAATACACCCATCGTTTGGTTTTACTGAAGCGTTCCTCCGTCCACGCCGATCCATTAAGAGGACGTTGTCGGTGAAGTGTTTCTTGTATCAAAATGTTCAGTTCTGAAATGCGCTTTAATACAAATGCGTAATGCACGGGATAGTTAACGTGAACGATAAGCTCATATATGGAATGGATAAAAGAATCGTTGATATCTTTGATTGTATAAATAACTTGTATAGCGCATGTATACAAAGGGGGCGCGTCCCTAACGTATTGCATTGTTTTGTACCGTCGGCCGTACGCTCGCATCGCATACCGCGTCCACGTACGTACATATAAATGTTAAAATATAATCTCTGTGTCTCCCTTGTGTCGATAGTCCCGACGTATAAATGGTTTCTCTTTTTTTAGGTTTAGTTAGAAAGCTATCTTAGTAGTAACGGACGTTCGCCCTAAAATCAGCCATTACAGCAACATTGACATTAATAAAAGCATAAAACAGCAAATATCGGTCGTGCCAGAAATACGTGCTGTTTTTTATACTAATTAATTAATTAATTAAAATCTTTTTAATCAAATTATGTATTAAATGGACCGAAAAGTAATCAAAATTTTTGTTTTACGGAATATATTTATAACCAGTGTTTGTAGGTGACATGCATATTATTTCGATAATGCAAGTTAACCGCAACTGAACTAAGTTAGTAGTCGGATAGGTGTCCGAGGGAAACTATGAATTCAGGGAATTCTTTATAACAGTGGGATATGCAAGAGGAAGAGATCCATTACCTCTGCATGTTTTATAAAAATATTTATGTAGGTAGTTTGGTGCTTTGGAATTAATTAATTTAATGGCATATATCCTTCATTTAATAAATAATTATAAAACAAATAATAGAAATTTCAATCTAACTGAAATAATAATAAAAATTAACCAGTGTCACAGTTTGACACTGGGGGGAATATTAGTGTGAGCGACTCCTTTCCCTTTGGCGCTTTGGAATCTTTCTGTAACGCCATTCATCCATCGTAGTCAAATAAACAAATAAGAACATATAAAATACTAATTTACAAATTAATTTTTGACATTATCAATGACCTTTTGTCAACGTGTAGACAAATTTTTGATTTCCTTTTTATAGAATTTTTGGTTTTTCATTAAAGAATCTTTCTATAAATGTTTTCACCTTGTCAACATTTTTTTTCCTGTAACAAATGTTCCATTGACTTAAAAAGGTGGTAATCAGACAGTGAGAGATGCGGTGAGTACGAGGAATTGGGTAAAACTTCCAACTCGGGCTCACTTATGTTTTCTTGAATCAATTTTCAAGAGGCCTCGCATTTTCATGATGCCAAATTCTCAATTTATTATTGATCAAAACAGATCGTTTCATTAAGAGTTCATGTTTCAATTGTTTGAGTTGTTCATAATACACAATCACTGTAACGAGTATCACTCCAGAGGAATCCCACCATACACAAAGGAGGACCTTCTTTATTGTTAGGGCTGGTCGAGGAGTTGGAAATGGTACTTTTCCGGAAGAGAGCCATTGTTTTTGTCGTACAGGATTATTGTATAACACCCACTTTCATCTCGTTAAAATATGTCGTAAAAATGGGTCAACTTTAAAACGGCAAGTCGAGCTGTATTGCTGATAATTCATGCAGGACCGGAATTCCTTATTTATGGACTTTTTCCAAATAGCCTGGAGATTATCTTGGACAGCCAAACCTTGGTCATTGATTCTTCATTGGTTTGATGAGGAACTGGCTCCGTTGATTTCAGGACATCGTTATCTAATTTGTGAGGTTGGTCTTTTTGAGGTCCTTATTTCCATTTTTTTAATTTTGAAACCATTGATGACACTTGTCACAAGTTGTGACAGTTGTGTTGCTTTGTTACCCTTCTTCTTTTGATCGGACAAAAACAGTATATAATAACGCGTCTCATTAATTGTTGGCTTTGACATCCCTCTACCTAAGGGATTACAGTTTTATGGTTTTTACTAAAATGCTATGAAGAATTTTGATTACTTTTCGGTCCCCCTAATATTATCCCTCTGGATCTATTACAGTTTGTCTTCTGGTTAACAGTTATTGTTGAAATTATTTGGTTTAGAGGAAAAAGATGAAGAAAGGCAATTTCTACATCCTCTAAATTCATAATTTTTAAATATGACACCGTCCCTATTGACCATTACTGGACAAGTGTGATCAAGTTTACATCAATGGAGAGCCCTGAATTCGTCTCCATCAATAGTTATTGTGTTTAGGCCTCACACGCGCCCGGTTCATCCCGCAACAAAAAAATTGCCCGATCAATATTTAAAACTGGTGCAATATTCAAAACTGGTGCAAAAACGGCACATATTTTGGCACTACCTATACAATATAATATTTATTATGTATTACATACATATGTACATATATGTAAAATCTATGTACGTTTTAAAAATTGACGAGTACGTAATTGAATAAAAAAATAATGTTCCGACAGCGCAGCGCCGGGATAATTGGCACCGCGTACGACCACCGTGGAACGAGTCGTTTATAAAAATAATTTGAAGGAGTGAAGTTGCCTCGACTTTCCACAAAAAATTTACGTCGGCATCGTTGGGTCTCGGATTCATTAGAAAAATTCATATCGCTAATTGGTCGCGGCTTTTCTCAAAAGGTTCATATTTAAGGCACTCTCATGAAAATTTTCAAAATTTAAGAGAAATGGAAACATCATATAAAAAACCAGCCAGCTAGCACGCACGAAAAGCCTATCCGCTAAATTTTACATACACTCATACACAAAATTTTTCAGTAATTCAATGTGGCGAGTATACATTGGGGTAATAATTTCTGTTTAATGCTTTTATTAATCGACATGAGTTGTATTGCGTTTGTTGGAAAATCTGTGGTGATATTCCGTCGAGACGTAATTTGGCTACAATTCAATTATGTTTGCTCGTCGATGAAATATACGACGATCGACCGGTTTAATTTGGCTCTCCGCAGTGGAAATCGACTGCGGAACAAATTTACAGGATGCAGCAGGCCGGAGGAGTGCCGTGGCCGAACACTTCCGACACGAACATGGGGGTACCGGCCCCCAGTCCCCCGTCGGTTCCGGACTCTCCTTCCGCATCTTCGCAGTGCAAGTATCCGCCCTGGCAGTCGGCGCAGCGGCACTGCTCCGACATGCGGCACGACAGCCCCAGCTCTTTGGCCAACGCTGCGTACATCTCCTTCGATCTCTTATTCGCGACCTGAAACCGATTGGATTTTAATAACGGAATAGACCGATAGCATACAACGAAAAGTAATGTTTGAACCTCGATGATTTCGCTTTGTTGTCTGGTAGATATAGCTCGATTGTACCTATTCTCCGTTTCTTCAAATTCTTCGTAGTCGTTGCACGGATGGTCCGTATTTTCATCGTCCAATTGAATCAAAGCCAAAGCGACCAGACTGTCTTCGTCGAGTTGACGAGAACTCGCATCGAACGACGTCGACGGCTCTTGATAATCCAAGCAATTGGATATTTCGCTCATTTCATTGTTGGAGATACCGTCGGCTTCCAGTCTCTCGGTGGATTTGTTACAGTTTTCAATGTTCAAATCCTCGTTTGGAGATTGAGAGACTTCGTCGGATTGTATAATATTGGTTCTGAACGTAAAATCGGTGCACTCGGATAACTGCCTGTCCGAATTTGAATCTTGACTGATCGAGTCGAAGCTGGTTCTCGTCGATGAAAATAATGCGTTTGTCGAATTTTTATTGTCCGACAAAGCAGCGAGACGCGTCTGCAAAAAACATAATTTACAAATAAATTATATTCTTTAAACACAAATAAGGACAATTATACCTCTTCTAGAACGTGTTGATACGATGGCGGAGGACTAGATGGCATCGAGTCCGGCCCGACAGGATTAGTGAACGCATTATCTGAAAATGTAACGTAAACAATCAGTTTGAGCCTAGATTAATTATATCATTAGACAAATATACTCGCCTATTTGTTCAGTGGAGCCCCCATCGGATAGTATGAGATTCTCTGCAGAAGAGTTGGCGCGTTCCTGCAATCTCTCCCTGGGCATCCTGAATTTGTGGTGAATTCTAAACGGTGCCACGGTGTAATTTGATAAATAACCTGCAAAATCATTTTCAATCTGTATCGTCATACTTTTCAGCGTAGTCATATAAAAATATTTATTATATTAAAATATATTAAAGATTGCGTTATCTCAATATGTGTATACACTCCCACTATCTCTATTGATGTGAGTACAAATGAATATGGAAAATTAATTAGAGTATATTTCAGTTTAAGTTATAATGATTTATTTATACTTTTCGTCGGTATAGTGATATATTTTATTTTTGAGCAAACCATGCCTACGTGTTATGAAACGTACAGTTTTTACGTGAAAATTTCTAGCCAAATAAATGTGGAATTGACCCTGCAGACAATATCAAGGGCTGATTTTACCTTTAATATTGATTTTTGCACACGCGGTAGCTCATGCTAGCTCAGCTAGATGCACCGGAGTTGAACGTGAGCCATCGCCCTTGACGAACGTTGAGACGCAACAGCCTTCAGCGCGCATGCGCCACTTTGACAGATCGGCCATTTGCAATTTCCCCCATTTCCACCCCTAGAGTGCATGCGCCCCTAGCCGCCCAATAAACGGCCATATGTTGCATTTATTTTTTATTAATATTGCGTTTTTTTAACAAAGATTTGTTAAAATAACACGCGAAACAATAAGATAAACACGCATATTCCTCCCCCGATGAACATTTAACAATTCCCATCTGCACCAAGTGAGGGAATGTTGGAAATCACTCGATTCTTATACACGCGATCATATTTTTTTAATGTTTATGATAATGCCAGTTTTGCGTCTTTACCATGTCCGATATGTGGGATTGTTTGCGACCCCTGTTTGCTGTTTGCGTACGCGGGGTCGCTTATAGTCTGAAACATGTGGAAGCTGGGCGCATGCGCAGTGACCGCAACCGGTAACGCCCCCTTAATCTGAGCGGGACACTTTTGCAAGATTTTCAGATCAATTTTGATTATCTCCCTAATACGTTTGAAATTAATTAATGAACGTGAGCTAAAAATATAAACGAACGGAGGGGTTTCGCAATTCTGTTTCATAAAACGTAGCGAGTATTCCCTCCCACAGGCACTTTAATACATTAAAAATGTATACTGTATTTCTTTCGTCGGATCGATCTTTTTTTTATTTAAATATATCACTAGATGGCAATTTTTTTCATTTGACCCTTCGCATTATAAAGTTTTTGCTGATTCTCAATATGCGAGACGATCGCAAATAACATTTATTTTTCGGCTTCCTTTGGGTTGATTTTCTTCGACGTAACAGACAAGAAACCACTCAAAGCGCCTGTAATACACGCAAAGTATATAAATGAAAGAGATTATGTTGTTTTTTAATAAAAAATATTTAATTGGCAGCAACTTTACAATAGACAAATTCATCATAAACAATCAATAAAAAAACATGGCATCAACTTATTATAAATATAATATTTTTCGTGTACATACATAGTTTTATAATATAATAAATATCACGTAAATTTTTAGTTAATACAATATTAACATTTCAATGGCGTCCTCGCAAATTTATTGAAATTAGGGCCTATCTGTGTGTATGCAGCCACACGGATCCTTTCGTCGCAACGTCGTATCGAGAAAGGACCGTCGTCGATGTACGAAGTGAGTCTGACAGAGCTTAACTTTATTTTATTAATAATACTTCAATTTGGCATATACATATTCAAATATATTTAGGATTATTTGTATAATAATTTAGAATTAGATACATCAACTAACGGGGACAATTTTGGTATTTAAGCGTAAGGACGATCGAGCTAATTTTTTTTTTTAAATATTTCGTCTATTCGTAACGTCGTTATAAATGTTCGGATCGGTCGAATAACGATTTTAAGGATAAACGTTTTATATTTATTTGAAAAAAGTATTGCGGATAAAAGTGTTACGGATTTTGAATAGAACGATATCTACGACGTACTTAGGTGTGCGCTACTGAAACCGCGTTTCATCTTATTGCGATACATATTCGGTAAAATTATTATTTTGATTAATCGTTAATTATTTATTAGAGCTCCGATATGCCTATCTAACAAAACCCGCGTCGGATTCGAACGGCTTTCGCCGTCAATCTCGTCCGATCGGGCCCAGGAAAAGAAACGTTCGAATTATCGCTAAATCGGTTAACAATCGTCTCGAAGGGAGCAACATTATCCACATGTCTAATTAGTCGTCTGGCCTACGAATCGATTTAAAAATCGAGCGCTATCGAAATGAGGGTTCGTCGTCGAGCGACGCTCGACTACTGTTTTGGACGGGAGTAGGTAAATACGTGCGGTATTCGTACAAGGGAATAGTCTTTCGGAAGCGGAGCCTCCGCTTCTTACGTTATAATGTAATAAGGCGTGTTTAACGTTAGAGTAAAACGAGTATCATTGTATCGAGCACGAGAGCGGCGTGTTGAGCAGGTGGTCCAGCAGCACGGGCGTGCCGGCCGCCATCTCGGCGCCGGCGACGTCGGCGGCCGGGGGCGCGGCTGGCGCTCTCCTCCTCGCCGCTCGCCTGCCGAGCCGAGGCTGACGCCTCCGCCTCCGCCTCCACCTCCATCTCCGTCTCGGAGGCGTCGCTGCTGATGCTGGCGCTGTCGCCGCAGTCGAAGTAGTTGCACTGAAACGGACAAAGGCTGGACTGAGAAACTATATGAAAACCACATGCTACCTCTATTTATAATATAGTAGAGACGGCCCTCGACTTTCGCACATAATTCGTCTCCCTAACATTTTTGTTAAAAAAATATTTTTAATTCTACTAGTTACTAGGTCAGGTACGAAACGGATACTAAACACAACCATTAATTTACAATATTATATTTAATTGGCATATTAACCCTGAGGTGGGTCTTTGCCACCTGGAGGCACCTCCTCGCAACCATGATGTCATGACTGCAACGAACGTTCTCCAGGTTATCTTGGCTCTTCGAATACGGGTCAGGTCGCCAGCCAAAGCCCGGGAACCGAGCTGTCGCGTGTGGATTGTAACAATAATAATCAGACGACGTTAGGGCCAATTCGTATTTAATTTACTGTCTGATCGGGTGCTACGGGCACCTCCAGCAGCACACACGTCACTGAATTGGCCTGGATAGCGGCCTGGCTTCCTCATAGCTCCGTAGAATCCACGAAACTATGATTGTGCCCAACCGCTATCGCCAATAACAAGTTCTATTTATTTTACGACTATTACAACATGGAAACGGCAAGGCCGACCTGCGAATATTGTTCTTACGGATGGTTTGCGGAAGCCCTCTACTTACGACTCGACTGAACTAAACTACGCCAGGATCTTCCTATATAGAGCCTGGTGGCTTCGTCGGGGAAGAAACGCTTTCTTTTCTTGATCCATGACATCCTGGCATCTTCTCTAATCATTTCATCATAAGTAATCTGCCTGATGATGACTTAAAATCGTATCGGTATATCTTACGGGCAATTTTCTATGGCCTGGCCTATTGCATATTGTAGTTGAAAGACATATAGAGTATTGTGCCTGTATAGTGGCACTTCGTAGTTAAAGGGTTAAGACGGTCCCCAGGTAACACTGAAAATTATATACTGGATCATACACCGAAAATGGTCTAGCTTATTGCAGAATACTTTTGCTGGGATCCATGAGCTAGGTTTCATCAAATCATAATGGATCACACCTGCCCCAGACCATCAAACAATCACCATTGGTTTCTTTTGATGCAAATTGTTTTGGTGGCTTCTCCCTGTACAACCATTGTGCTGAACGTTTATAGTTATAGTATAAGATCTATTTCTTATCACACGTTACAACTCAATTAAAAAATGAATAATTTTGGTGACGATAAATGTGAAGACATGTCAGTTTCCAAACGTTGTTGACTCTGTGTTTTGCAACGCTGACGTTACGCTACTAAGTTCATGTGGAACCAATTACTTATCCAACTTTTTCCAAGGTAAGTTAATATTGTTTACTTGCCATCACTAAGATCTTATCACACTTTGAGATTAATTTGACTCGACGACGACTTTCAGTTCGATTTTGTCTGAACCCGTCGTTCATTCGTGAGGTCAAAGTTTCCAGAATGAAATTTCGCATACCATTCTAAAACTATCTGCTGTGTATTAGAGCAAAATACACCATTAATGTTCTGAGCTGTCTGCAATATTGCATTTCCACGTTATAACTCATGTTTCATAATTGTACCAAATGTTTCAATATATATGTAATTACATTCAAATGTACGTAAAGTTTTTGTAGAATTAAATACATATATAGAATGTTATGATAAAATAAAAACCTAGTGTTACGAGCGAAAATCGAGTCTTATCTGGAATTAACAAGAATTCAGCAACCCTAGTTAATAGTTATAAGATCTGTATATAATACGATCCTACAAAAGAAAATAAAGTGCTTTGGATAAACATGCGTACATCACCTTAGATCAGACTCTCAATTGACCCACTTTTGAAACGAATTATTATATTACGTACGACAAAAAGGGATACTCTATGGAACCGAAAACCAATTAAACGATGATTTTCATCCAATCACAAAACTATACTCTTAAACACAGTTGGACCATTAGAAAATGGAGACATCAAAGAATAAACTGACCTGGACTTGGATCGCTTGAATCAAAAGTTATTCTGAAAACGATCAGAAATTGGAGAATGAATTATACTTCAACACGACAACGTCCGAACTCATGAAGCAAGAGGGTAAAATGTTTGCTGAGTTCGGTTGGAATGTTCTACTTCGGCCTCGCTACTCACTGTATCCTCCGAATAAAGTTATTTTATTCACTTAAACACTACTTAATCAACTTCAAAAATATTTCAATCGAAATTCTTCGGATATTTGAATGAAATTCTTCGGATATTAAAATGAAACGAAGATAATAATTAGATACTTAAAGGTTTAGATACTTAAACAGTTTAACCCAACCGCAAAACTCCTCTGATTAATTGTGTGAACAAGTAGCGGTAGTCCGCATACCGCAATAATCACAAAAACTAAAAAAAACTTTTTGGCACCCCTGGTGCAATTTTACACTTTTTACAAAGTACAATTTATACTAAATGTTGAAACATCGCTCGAAACTCACCTGACAGTCGAGACATCGGCACGAGTCTGTCATCTCGCAGGGAATTCCCAACACGTACGAGGCCTCGCGATATAGGTCGTTGCTGGACTTCCTCTTCTTCCATTTGGAAAGCCTAGTGGAGCTCTTGGTGAAGACAATTCCGCTCAGGAAGCCGGTCAGCATCCGCTTAAGGATGTCGCACTTCTCGTCGGCCACGAAACCGCGCTCATAGTGATTCTTGAGCCTGAGGATCTTCTCGTCGATCCTGGCGTCGTCGTCGTCGTCAACGCCCGCTCGGTCCGTCAGCTTCTCGTCCTCGTAGATGGTGATGCAGACGTCCGAGGAGACGGGCCGCTCGTCCTTGGTCGTCACCAGCCGCCTCGTCAGCCGGCCTTTCGGCGCTATGTTCCTGTTCTCGTCCGTCAAGCCGTCGTCCTTCGGCTCGAAGCTCTGCCGCTCGACGGTCTCCTCGTCGAGGTACGGTCGACCGACCGACTCGTCGAGGTACGGTCGACCGACCGACTCGAAGCCGCACGGTGCAGCGAAAGAGCAGTCCCGATAGTCGGGGACGACGCTTTCGACGCGCCCTCTGCACTCGTCCTCTTCGAATATCCATATCTTCTCTTCGTAGTTGTTGTTTTTAATAAAACTGTTGCCGTTATCGTATCGACCGGGATCGTGGTTCCCGTTATTGAGCAAAAATTTAGTTACGTCGGCTCCCTGGCGCCTGTTGGGTTTGAAGGAGGGACTCCTCCTGTCGCTCGGCGGCGAGTCGCACACAATCGCCCTCCCCGCCGCCGAGTTGAATACGTTAGCGGCGGCGGCATTCTGCAAACATAACAATGCATAAAATACGGCGGAGAGAAGAAACGGGAAGCAGGTCAGCACACCGGATAGATTTATTTAAGACAAAAACATATAGTGGAACCCCGTTCTAACGTCCTCGCGTTCATAGTTATTTTATCTATAATCTCCCACTCATAAAAACAATGTTAAAAATTAAACTAGCATTCGTAGTTTCCCGGTCTGCCGTTTTCTTCGATCTATGGTCCTAAAATTATGTTCCCGTGAGTTCCCGACAGTTTTTGTCAAAGGACTGTGAAGTAACATCCGCCTCACACAAATACAATTTGTGCAGAGCAAATGGTTGCAATGATTAAAACTACAGTAAGATCAGTCCTTGTTTCGAAACGATTGATCCGGTGCATTGTGCAAATTAAGATCTTTGGAGATAAGAAACCGTCGCGTAAAAAAAACAGATTTTTTAACTGGACATGCATGTGTCACAAACTGATACTAGTGTACCAAAATTCCAGATGAAATTTGATGATTGATCATGAATTTTACCCGGTAGTAGAACGCACGACCAACCCCCGGTACTAGAGTGGGCATTGCCTCATAGTACAGAAATATTCGGCAGATTCGGAAGTCATATTCGGCCACTCAAATGCATATCAGTGGATTACAAGTTTATATTTAATTTTACTCGAGAATAAAACATCTCAAACAAAGAAAAGAGTTCTAGCAGACAGACTATAATAAATCAAGAGGTTGAAAACCAGGTTTATATACCAACTCTCATTTCTATCAATGCTAAGAATATTGTATCTGAAGATGAAATAATCGACTGCATCATCATACCGAGGAGCTCGGTTACCTCTCATCCATTGGACGGATAGACAATTAAATAAAAATAGAAGACCGTTTCGATCGCGACACAACCGCAGGATGGATAATGAATTCCAAGAAAGACGACGGATCGAGGTTCCACCGTATTTCATTCGCCCGGGCGACGAGAGCACCTCTTCGCGACTCGAAGGACGAGAGCGGCGAGTGTATCTTTGCGGAGGGCGCATATACTACATATTTATGAATTTAGCCAGAATTTGTTATTTTTATCTGAAAATATTTTTACGTCCGACTTTTCCGAGCAATATATTTTCCTTTATATCCGTCGGGGCGAGGGAAAATATTTGCAAAGATAATGCGACCCTAGATCCGGGATAACTTTTCTCGAGGACCCGCCCCCGAAGAGCCCGAGCAAACGTTTTAGAACGCGATAGCGGATCGGATTTATGCTAGCGAAATTATATAAAAATAGAAAATAGTCGTCGTTACCTGCTGCTGAAAGTGCGCATCCAAGACGTAGACCGAGGAAAACGGGTCCGCCCTCAAAGTATCGGTCATTGTAAATCTGAAATGCAGACAAACGTTAAGTGGGGGACCGATCGCCGTCGACGCCGTCGACAATCGAGGCGAGGCGCCGAATAAAATTGCGATTTACATTTCTTTGTTTATATTCGTTTAGGCGCGTTTCGTCGGAAAATGTAAATTGTCTCGCAAAATACGACCGCCGGGCAGATTTGCAACGCATTTTCCGAAGCGATCTAATCCTTCGTCGGTCGACGGAGCGGCCGAGTTCAAACAAAAGGGATTATTAATTAAAGCGGGTCGCGGCCGGGTTTTTAAGGATAACGTCGCCGTTCAAACGCCCGGGAATCAATTCGTCCCGTCAAATAGAAGACGAATCGGGTCAAACTGCGGCCGAGAGCAATTTTTGCGCGACCGTTTTCGAGCGCGGACCCTCTTTGAAACTTCTCAGGAACGAGCCTCGATTTCGACGGCCGGCCGATACGTTTTCAGAGAGGAGAGAGATGGAGTCGAGGCCCGGCCGTCCGTCGGCCATAATCTCCGGTCGGAGGCGGGCGCGTCGGATACGAGGAGGTCGTCGTTTTTTCGAGGCGCCCTTTAATTTCGTGTCCGAATTAATCGAAACGGCCGCCGTCGAACGCGAACGATCCAATCGAACGAAACTTTACGGCGGAGGGCGTCGATCGCCCTCGAACTATTTCGAAGACGCTCGGATGCCAAAACGTCTCCCGTTCGATTCGATCGAAACGTCGACGCGTTCTTCTATAAATTAACGGCCAATATTTTCGCGCCAAACAAATTTCGCGATCGATTCCTCTCGATTAAAGCTCGGCCCCGATTCCTCGCGAGGTGTCGATTATCCGAAAACGATTTAATTAAAAATATGCGAGCGAAATTCGGATTCGCGAGGGACCGCCCGACCGAGGCGGTCGCATAAATCGCTCGCGGATTAATGTCCGACAATTTACGACGATTTATGGAAGCGGCCCGCGACGAATCCCCATCCGCGGATTAATCGGCGAAGGGATAGGGCGCCGCAGTTCGAAACTGGCACTAATTAGTCCGCGGCTCTTTATACTAACACCCTCTATTCACTCGGCGAAGCCGGGGTCGCGAACGAGCGTCTCGCGCTATTCGCTCCGAACGGCGGGTTACGGTCGAATATTAATTATAATATAAAATTAGCGAATCGCATTAAAATAATCGCGCGCCGCTCCACTTGTGGCGCGGCGATTTGGGGATCGCGAAAAAATGCAACGGGCAAATGGACGGCGTTTCGTACCGCTGGAGGCTACGTCCGGTCCGGGCCTGGCCGTTTTCATGGTTGCCCGGGGCGGAAAGTGTGTGGGGCGCTGGGCGCCTCCCCCGCCAGGGGTGCAGGGGCGCAGCGGCGGCCTGGCGCGCGCCCGGCCGCGCCACTACTGAGCCGCGCCGCCAGGGCTCGCCAACCCCCTCGCCCTCGCGCCTGTGCGCACGCCCGCCACCGACACCCCGAGGACCCGGAGCTGTAGAGGGGCTGATCGCGCTGCATTTTCTTTCTCCTCTGCGAAAAGAAACGATGACGCCGTCGACCCTCGTCTCGACTCATGATTTTTTCGATCGACAGTCGGCGGTTTCGAGTCGCAGGCGTCGAATCGCCTTATCAGCGTCGCTCTCTTTGGGTGATGAAAAATTATAAAGCGTGCCCTACACCCGTTAAAGTCGGACGGGGACTTACCTTAAGGCAAAACGATGCAAACCAACTGAGCCCTCGGGGGAGCTCAGTGTTATGGCTTGCAGATATCATGCATATACAACGAAATCCCGCTTTTACGTGCCCGGAATTCACGTTATCCCGCTATTTGCTTTCAATTTTTACTCTCCCGTTTTATTTTAGTACCCCGAATCTAGGTTTTCCCTCGAATAACGTTTTTTTTAACAGTCCCTTCAAAAACATAGTTTTACTGTAAATAGATAATTCTAGGTAACCGAGACTAAGCTAAGCTAGTAGTCGGATAGGTATCCGACGAAAACTATGAATTCAGGAAATTCTTTATAACCCTGGCCCTGGTATGTAAGAGGGAGACGCCTACTCAGCATCGAATAATCGATCCAAATGCAATATTATTAAAATTAACCTATGTCATGGTTCGACCCTTTGGAATCTTTATACGGATGAATGACATCGTAGTCATATAAATAAATAAATTTCATATTCATAACCTAGCCGTGCCGATGGGGTATATTTAAATTTATGACCTACATGTCGCAAGCTTCTTGTATTTATCTAAAAAAGTCTAAAGAATAAATATTATAAGCAATCGATAGCCTTTAATGTCCGCAATTGCGAAAAAGAAATAAAAATCGGGGGCGATGTTTTTACTCGCTCGCATCCGGGACGATGTGCCGAGAGAAACGTTCTAGACTCGTGTCGCGAGAACTCGGCGGGAGGCTCAGTCTGCGGTGGGACGTCGCCGTGCGCGCATTATTTCCACGTCGTAAGTAAAATATTCAAAAATTCGTCGATATTTTGGATTTTTCTACTAATATATATCACGAATAGCTATTTTTATTCTTAGAATAATCCATCTTTTTAAAATGTCTAAATATCTGACTCGCGGTCTATTTTCATACATTCATTTCCACCGTATCAGAGCCACCGTAACAGATCGGATAATAACGTCGGGATAAGAAGAAAGATGAGCAGTTCAAATTACGAAATTAAATTATGTGTTTTACTTTTAATTGATGTGAAATTAATTATGACTCTAAAACATTGTAAATATACATATTAATTTAATTGTGGATTTACAAATATTTTTGGAACAATAGTTCCCAATGCGGTTTGGACCGACCCCCTAGGGCCCTTGTGGCCGCTGAGGGGATCTGTGACAAATTAAAAATAACTTAAGGTTGTGCAAGCAATATCGGTGGTCTGTGAAAGGTTTAATATAAAGGAAAATACGGGTAAAATAATAGCCCTCTAATTTCACCCTCTACTATCGCACATTTCAGTAGGACCCTGCGCGATCTCCGCCGGTCCCGGGCTTCTTTCAACTTTTTCCATCCACCTCCTGAGCTCCAACAGAGACACATCCGACCCGACCCTGTGGCTTATGACCGTCCAAACCATGCGGAAACTTCTAGTCGATAGAGCGAAGGTAAAGAAGGCTATCCACATTTGCCGGGGTAGTTATGTACACCAAAGAAGAAACCGAGAGGTCGAGACGGCCGCCAATTAACGGCAGTGGATAAGAACGCGCAGGAGGAATGCTACCCAAAAGACGGCCAGAATATCGAAAGACAATACCGTGTGGTCAGTTTAAAGTGAAGGAAGGGTTTTACCCCGTAAGAATCCGACCCTACCCCCAGAATGCGGGGGTCTATGAAAAATTACCCCTCTTCCAAGGAGGAAAGAGAAATCGCTAGCCATGAGCCGACGCGCAGATTGTGACAATATTAATCGGACGTGGGTAGGATCGATACGTGTTTGTTTTAAAGTCTGATCTACTTAGTATCGGACATAAATAATATCATATCATCCTATCGGCTTCACCGATCGCATTGAAAACAATGATGTGTTTTTGTGAAAATCAACAAATATGAAAATGTCAAAATATTTTAATTATATTTTATTTTTACGTCCCGTCTTACCACCAAGACATCAACGTTAATTTTTTTTGTAATTTTTCTATGACCCAGTTATGTATTGATTTATTTCACTTAGAGGTCCATGAGCATAGTACGTGTGGGAACAAATGTTTTAGAAGATATAAATCACCAACAAAAACTTAGGGTCCTAAATAGTCTATCGGCACGGCTAGGTTAATAAACCGTTGAAAATTTGAGATTGAATTTTATTGATAAAGTACGTCATTAATTCTGTGTCCTTGTAATATTTAAACTTTATTATAAATAGAATTTCTAAATCACATATATATTTTTGCTAGTCTGAAAAGAATATCCATTACTAAAAGGCAATGTTTTACAAACATGCAGGAGATAAAGAAAGAATCTCTGAAGAAGCTAAACGTTACAATATAATAAACCGTTCCATTTAAGAAAAATGTTAATTGCGATAGCCCCATTAATTTTCTTAGTGTAGCGCTAGCTTTAGTTTTCCCGGGAAAGCCTCTCCTCTCGCTTCCAGACGAGGGCTGGCGCCGGCTAGACTCGCATACACGTACACCTTTACACATACACCCACGTGTATTTATACTTACGCGGAGCTTTCAGGAATGCTAGTTAGTACCAAAGGGTGTATACGAAATGAAAACATTTATTAGAACACATATATCAGGATGAACCGCTTTCCCGTAGATGTGTTCCGCAACACCGCAAACCCAATATTGAGATTAACTGGCGAATTAAAAATAACGCCCGCAGAGTTCGACGATACAAGAATTAATCTTGTTCGGAGGGCATGATAAGAGATTTTGTGTCCACACATGGGGGCATAATAAAATACGTGTGAAAGAATTCGATCATCCTGTCTAACCGAGGACGTGGCTCGCTCTGCATGTAAAGTGGAAAATCAATGACATAAAGAATAATATCCAGTTCGGGGCATTAATCTTCTAACTCTGCCGAAAGTGGTTCGCATAGGATTTTTTCCATTATTTATAACATAAATTTGATATTGAAAAATCTGGGGTCCGCGAGCGGTCGTAGGAGGCACCTGTTACTCCGGAGTATCTCCACTATTGCGGCGAGGCGTAAAATATTTTATGAAATCGAGAAAACCACTACTACGCGGTATAGATGGCCGTGACACTATTGCTTCGCGAGTGGTTTTCTCGCGGAAACATTAATTATATCATTGGATTTGGCAAGTGTTGTATTTACACATTTTTCAAGAGATATTTCCTCTGGAGACGCATTGTAGTGCGGAGCACGTCCTCACTAATCACATCAACGCAAATCCCCCGAAGCCGAGACGCCGCATCTCGACAAAATGGACATTAGTCAGGACCTTTAGCAAAACAAGGCTTTTTTACAAACCCCAACAAGATTAGTCAGGCGTGACTCTCTTGACACAATTTTTTCATATTCATGATAAACCAATGATATTTCCGAATAATAATGATTTTATATATTCATTGTGTACAGGTCCGGATTAAGACCATTCGATACCCTAAGCACTGAAGAATTTTAGTACCCCCTTATACTTGTAATTTAAATATTAAAACAATAATAAACAATAAAATAAAATTGTATTCATCAAAAATTTAAAATTAAACAGAAACTACAGTAAGATATAAACTGATATTTATTTCTGTATACTTTTTTTAATTTTTAATTATATTTTTGACTACAACGAATGAATGGCATAACAGAAAGATTCCAAAGCGGTATTCATCCATATAAAGATTTGATAATGATGCGATAAACATTCTAAAGCCTCTAAAGACAACGAGAATTAGTACCTCACACTAATATCCCCCAAGTGTCGAACCACGACAAAGGTTCATTTTTTAATATTATTTCAGTTGGATTGAAATTTATATTAATTGTTTTATATAAA
>JAGXCT010034794.1:0-28129 GCA_022495035.1 Philopotamus ludificatus
ACGCGGTTTTTCGTGGAACGTATCTACCGCGTTAATCGAGGGACAGGTGTACATTTTAAATAGTATTCTTTTAAGTCCCTCAATATGCCTCATAGCATCTTCTTTTGCTGGAATTTGATGGATTAAGTTTACCTCTTCTAAGTCAGATAATTCTTTGTGGGATAAGTTTTACGTGGATGTGACTGTCCACTATATTATCGATACCCATAACTTTATATGTCATCACATTTATGTCGAAGTCCATATAATTTTGTAAAATTTCGTTAGGAATTTGTATTGTGCGCCGTAATATCTTCTACTAGTGTTTCTGGTCCGGCTCCTCTATCTTCAGTATCTTCTTATTTCTTAACGATTCCAGCCTTCCAAAACCATGTTTGATTCGTATTTCTTCAATTTCAACCCATACTTTTCTTAACTATAATGCATTGGATCTAAAATATATACTTTAAAATTTTTGGGATCTTCTCGTCGTTCCAATTTTAATAATAATATTTGCATCAGATTTTTGCGGTAGTAATGTCTAAAAGCACAGATTATTTCCAAGTCTAATGTCTGCATTTTCATTAGTACAGTTTGGAGGGAAAAATGATTCGAACGTAAATTGCGAGAAATAAAAAATATATTAAAATGAAATGGGACTGTAAACATTGAACACAAATAGCGGAAATACATGAATTCTGGACACTTAAAAATGAGGTTTCACTGTATATCCATCCGAGTATTAAAACTATATTTACCACAAAGGGACAATAACAAACGTACCTCAAATGCTGTATTGTGATTTATGCAGCCCTCGCAGGAGTTGTACTGGATGCACGTCGGCAGTGGCGTTAAATAAATCAACGAATTGTTCGTTATTGGGTATTGTTTAAAATTGATTTTATGATACCTAACAATCGCTTTGCGTGGCACAACTGTAAAATACAAATTATCCTCAGAACAAACGTTAAATTTATAAATAGAATAAAACGTAAGAAAAGCGCAACTAACACGACTCGACATAGTCCTTTATGAATGCGTCGCTGAGTCCAACTTTCACCGGATGGATGGTATGATTCAACGACGAGATCGGAATCGGTATATCCTTGTATGCAAACACAATGTTCCCGTCGCGATGCAACGTCAGTGCGAAGGTAAAACTTCCGTTTGCTCTCTTTTCGGGGATCAGGACGTTTTCCCATATCACTGTGAATGCGGTACCTGTTGAAATGAATAAATCGGTAAAACATAAAGTACGACATTATTAAATTATTTGCCGCATTCGCTTAATACAAAAATCGCAATGCATTTAAAATATATACATATAAAAAAAATTACATATCGTACATAAATTTCACCGACTTCGTTTGAATCGATAAGATATATGTAACGTGCATAAATATTATAGCATATATTGTTCAAAATACATAGCGCCAACTAACCGTTGTCAATATACTTCACAGAACTGTTGTTTTGCAGCCTAGGATCAAAGTTTGCCATAAACGGAGCGATATACTGCGCTTGAACGATCCAATCGTATGGATGCTCTCCGACAAAGATGAATCCACCAGTGGCTATTCTTATATTATTAGTAAGATGGCCATAAAAAGGAAAAATAAAGGACAAAGTGGTTGCCTGCCATCAAAATAAAATAAAATACACATGAAACATACAAAATTTTATATGAAAAACATTAAACAAATATTGCCGAAACATCACAAAAAAAAAATGATAAACAAAAAATATAGTGTATACTGCAACGTATTAAATATGCTAATCAAAGTTGAACACGATTGCTGAATATATAATAAAAATAAATATCATTTTACAGATTGTAAATGGAAAAGGCAAACAAGTAACTTGTATTTGTTGATAAATACGTATTTCACACATGTAAATTACTACCGATTTGAACCGGTTTAATATCTTGCACAATACTTATGATTTCATATTAAAAATTAATTATCTTATGTAAATATACGATGCATAGAATTTGATTTAAAATA
This sequence comes from Philopotamus ludificatus, assembly GCA_022495035.1. Classification (NCBI taxonomy): domain Eukaryota; kingdom Metazoa; phylum Arthropoda; class Insecta; order Trichoptera; family Philopotamidae; genus Philopotamus; species Philopotamus ludificatus. The sequence goes on from JAGXCT010034794.1 coordinate 1,986, forward strand.
ATCGAAACAAAAATTTCATGTTCGAAACTTACGACTGCCTTCCCGAACGATTTACTCAAGCTACTGTGAACTAATACGTCGCCGCTGTTTAAAAGGAATTTCCAATATTCGTCAAACGTTTTTTTATCGGTCAAAAATGTACTGTTGTAGTATTCGTGGTTAGCCTGAAAACATTATAGACATTAGACTACCTCAAAATCTATTAAATAAAAAATCATTTGCTATGTTGCTAAAATCAAATCAATTAAAAATTCAAAATAAATTCAGGCTCATAGAATATATTTATATACTTCTCGCATGTTTGATATATTTTAATATCCATGTATACCGTAGAATATTTGAGAATAGGATAAAAAGAGTTAATAAAATAATTTCAGGTTTCAAGTCAGGTTTAATTAAAATGGCAAACGTTAAACAAATTTATATGAATACTATCGAGAAAAGGTTGAATATTATATTCTAAGACCAGCAAAAAATAAATCATCTATGATGAATAATGAATACATCTTATTTAAAATGGGCATAAAAAATAAAATGCTCTTCGATGAATCAATTAATATGTTTGGAGTCGATGAAAGAGCCAGGATTCGCCGTAAAAGTTCTGGAGAATATTCCGCAGCATGAAGTTATATATGGATGATTCAGAGCAAAAAAATCAGAAAAAAAAAATATATTGTGCTAAAATCAGAGGAGTTATTAATGTTAATGTGCCGAACTTTTACTTACACATGCAATATTTGTTCTAATCGAAGCGGAATATAATTAATAATTAAGTATATTATTTTTTTATAAATTTCGTAATTAAAACTTTGGGTCCTCTGAAATTATATTTAGCAAAATTTTACCATATTAGAATTATTAGCAGTTGATAAGTGAGCTAATATGCTCGAATAGAAGCGAAAGTGGAAAACAAAATGTGAAACTTGAAAACGGATTCATCTCCTGATCAGTTATTTAATTAAATTTGAATAAATAAATCAAAAGAACGGGCTTAGTCCGCGATAACGAGCAACTGGTCAAACGAGTAAACACACACGGACATAATCGGCTATAAATACGCATACGTTATTGCATTATTTACATTTCTTAGCTCTTAAAATATTTACATAGAATATAAAAATCGATTTTTTTATTCTAGCAAAATAATATATACGATATAAAGATTTACCAATTGCAGCGTTACATTGTATTTTTCAAACTCCACTTCCTTTGAAAAATTATCGATGTTGTAATCTAAAATTGTTAAAAAGAATTAACGCGTTATGATAATTATGACGTAAAAAAGTATATGCATAAAACGAACTCTCGTCGATGGTGGCTGAAATCGGTTCGCTGACGCAATTAGCTGTGGAATTATTATTTTTATTATAATCGCATTCGTTCCGTCTTATACCTGTGCCATTTTCGCCCAAATTTTTATTTATAACCGTGGTATTATCTGAAGAAAAAAAAAGATTAAAATAATGTAAAAACGACGGAGCAATATTAATTTATTTTATTTACTCGAGACAATCGGTTTTTTCTCGTCCTTTTTTTTATCGGTGGTCGGAGTCAAAACGGTGACATGTTGGGTGATATTATTGACTTGGGTCGTGGTGTTCACAGTCGACGGTGGAAGTGTTATGGTAGTGGGTGGGCTGGTCGTGACTGAGATGGGCTCGGAAACGACAGTCACCACACTTGTTTTATTGGCGGTCGAGTTGATCTTGACCGGGACCACTGTTGTGAGCGCTGGTGGAGTGTTTGTCTGCTTAACAGACGCTTCAGTCGCCGTCGTAATCGTCGGTGTATTAGAAGCGGTCGGAACAACGGTGATGTTCGTCGGTGCTAGCGTGGCATTTTCGACGGCGACCACGTCTCTGCGTATACGCTCATGGTTTATCAAATTTAAATAGTTGAATCCAGGATTTCCTTGAAAACTGCTGTCGATATCAAACGTTTCTATTAGGTCGGCACATTCTGATCCTGTAACAAAACAAATCAAGTAAAATTACAGTTGAAAAATCGTTTCGGAGAGGTTTCGTGACGTATATATTAGGGGGACCGAAAAGTAATCAAAATATCTTCGATGAGCTGAGCCGATACTTATGGGGATATTTTGAAACTAAACAAGTATCATCCGTGGTTTAAAAATTAAAAAAATGGAAATAGGAATATCAAAGATGTCGTACAAAATGGACGACCCCAAAAATGAAATGATGATATCCTGAAGGCGATGGTGTATTCAGATCCTCGTCAAACAATTGCGAAATTATCATTCAAGATTGGCTGTCCATGCTCTACAGTTCAGGATCATCTTCGTCACATAGGAAAATTATACAGGCCAGGAATTTAGGTTCCTCGTGAGACAGCACTCGATCGACGACGTACCATGTTCAACTGTCTCTTTTGTCTCGGTATGAAGCCAATCCGTTTTTGCGGCAAATTGTAACTGGAGATAAGAAGTGGGTGCTATACAATAATCCTGTATGAAAAAACAATGGCTGTCTTCCGGGGTAGTACCTGTTCCCTATAAAAACTACCTTCACGCTGGCAAAAGTGTTGGAAAATAATGGAAATTATTTTGTTGATTAGTATTAAAAATGTTTTTTACTTATTACTTATACTATTACTTTCCCCACGAATATTAATAAATATTTTGAGAGTAAATATGGTAAAACAATAAATTTAATATGTGTGAATGTATTGATTTTTTTTTCCCAGTCCACATATAGAGCACTAGACTGCATAGCGACATAAATAATTAACATTTATAGGGAAACGGCAATGTTACGGTGTTTGAAATGGCTACTTTTATGCAACGGAAAGGTCATAATTGATTGAACATACATAAATTGATTTTATGTATAGCCGCAGACCACACAATGCGATACTAAAGATATTTTATTATTTAAAGTGACCGAATATTGATTTTAAATAGCTGTGCATTCCATCGACCATCTGATGAATAGAGCCACACGGAAAATTATTATAATTCTGTATTATTTTCTATAATTTTATATTAATCATTATAGCCTAGTCGAGAGAGGATCTATTAAAAGATTTTACGAATTGCTTATATCATCATTATTTGCAATAATAATCTCTCAACTGATCCGTCACGGTGGTTTGTAAACAACCGAGTCGTCCGATGGGGGTCTATTTTCTATTATAAATCATTATTTCAAGCATTTTAATGATGAATTCTACATCAATGTCTTGATTTTCTTAAAAAAATGGGTTATACTAAGAATAAAAATAGTTATTCACAATACGCTTCATAATTTGGATTTTTCTACTAATCAATATGACGCATAAATGACATGCGCACTCGGTGATGACTTGCTGAAGACTGAGCTCTCGTAGCACGTGTCACTCGTACGGTTCGTCGGATGATATTTTTTAAGACAAATACAAATAATTTGTGGGATTTATATTAGAAGAGTTACTGGAGAAAAATCAAAAACTTGGATCCCCTAATACAGGGGTCGGCAAACTTATTAGCCAAAGAGCCAAATATGTACATTCAACGATTAACAAAAAAATTTGGGAGCCAAATATGTTTATTAATTTAGCAAACCTTTATTATAATTTTAGCATTTCATTAAATTACGGGTACACTGAATAAAACTTGTATTCGTACGTAATAAAATTTTTATTCTTTGATAAAAAATATTATGTAATTAAGGAATCCATAAATTTAAATTATGACAATGATTGACAAACACTTAATGTGAGCAATGTCCTTGCATCTCCTTCGAAAGTTTAGGTAAGTCAGGTTTGTATGTTGTTATTCTTAATTTTAAGCACGATTCCAGGTTCTCATCAATAATACGACTTCTCAGGTTACTCTTTATAATATTCATGTTTGAAAATGATTGTTCGCATGAATGTGTAGAGCCGAAAGGGAAAAAGAACGTAAGCGCCAGAGTTTTTTAACTGATCATAAGAGTCAGGAATATTATTCCGAGCGTTGAAGATGATGTTGTCTTCCTTCTCCAGGTCTTTCAAAGCAGACCACTTGTGTTGTGAACTAAGCTACCATTTGTTCTTCTCAAATATTTCCAAATCAATACAAAGACTGACAAAGAAGTTAAAATTGTTGAGCTCCATATTTCCTTGTTTTTTTTTTAGAAGTCATGATTGTATTTACAAAGGGAGAAATTCAAATCTGTTATCGTATTGGCATTAAGGGGTGTTTTAACAAATGCTAAAGTCTCTCTCTGCTGTTTTAAATTCTGAAACCTGCTGAGAAGTAACCTTCATATTTAAAATGGTTGTCTTGAAATGAGTGTTTTGTCAATAGATGAATTATTTTCTTGAGATGCTTCCTTGAACTCGGGAAGAAGTAAAAGAATGTTTCCCTTTCAAAATCTTGAGCAAAAAGGAATAATTTGTTTTCAAATGAAATGACTCCTTTTAACATCGAAAAAATTGTGTTTCCTTTACCTTGTAGTTTATGATTAAGCCAATTTAGATACGACGTAACGTCTACCATGAAATACAAATTTTGGACCAATGCACCTTGTTATGGAGCAGAAGATCATCGTACTCACTCTCCATTTCAACCACAAATTCTTTGAATTGGCGATGATTAAGAACTTTAGCTAAAATGGAGTTGATAATCGTAATCACCAATTCCATAACTTTACAAATTTCTTCTGGAAATGTCTGCGTTCAAAGTGCTTCTTGATGAATAATGCAATGGTATGAAAGTATATTCTGATTATATTTTTCTTTCAAAATAGCAACAAACCCCTTTCTGAAGCCGGTCATACTCTTGGCCCCGTCTGCTTGCTCGTGGATATTTATGCCAGAGCCGCACTTAAGGGGCCAATGAGCCACATACGGCTCCGGAGCCGCACTTTGTCGACCTCTGCCCTAATATACGCCATAGGCACGGCTAGGTTAAGCAAGTATATATAAGATACAATAGTAGCAGTTTATCTCTGAAATTCGTTGTCTTGTCAACAAAATTCATTGGTTATATGCGATAATTATTTAATGGTTTATCGAGGATCTGACTAGATTTTTATGTCATTGATCAATAGTAATGTGACCTTGCCGATGATCGTGAAAATGGGTTACAAATGATGAGTAAATGAATAAACGATTGATCAATTATTTTTTCGCATTTAAAGCGACGTAGAAGGCGGCAGCTTGTTCTAAGATCCGATTCTAAATAACAGAAAGCTTATATAAAATTCAAATACCAGAAGAGTAGTAAGTTACAAACGAGCTATGTTCAATTTTATGAAAGCCAAATATGATGATGATGATGATGATGATATATATATATATGACGACAATGTCGATAATAATGAATGATCGGACGAGGTCACAGGTATTTTTGTTGAACGCGGAAAGCAGATAGCGATGGTGTTGAACTTGCCAATGAGATCAGGGTCAAACATTTTTTAATCTTACATAAAAAAATAAAACAAAATTAAATTAAGCAAGTTGGTATTTTCTGTTCCCTGTTGGTATTCATGTATTTTCTTTTCCGTCTTCCGATTGATTGACCGCAATTTTAAGCCTTGCATAAATTTGGAACACGTGTTATTTTTACGTAGTGAATAATGCGGCCGATAAGAATCTCAATGTATATTACGCTATGGAAATTGGTTCACTGGCAGTCATCTACCGTTTTCTTATCGCTTCTTCTATTACTGGGACAACATAGGCGCAACAGCCCTATTGTAGAGCCCTGGCCTCATTCAATACCCTTCTCCATTTTATCCGATCTGCCGCTACGTAGCTCCATCTTCCGGTAAGTTTCAATTATACAGTGTCCCTCTGTACACAGTCCAACCACCTCTACCTTGGTCTTCCTTTCTTCTGGGAACAGGAAGGATTCTTAAGCATAAGCCTTTTCAGCACCCGACTGTCCTGCATCTCAAAGAGTCTGGCCACTCTGACGACAAATGTGACCGGTATATCCTTGTGTAGTTCTATACAACTCTTCGTTGCTTCGGATACACCATTCCCCATCATCGAATATGGCTACAAATTTTCGTCTCATTCAAGTCCATATGTTAAGACGGGCCTGATGATGTTCACGTTGATGTTCACGTATTTATGTCGAGTTCCAGATGTCATATTGTACGCATTTCTGTTTGTGCAAGGAAGGGTTTCTTTTGTTGATAAAATTCTTTCCTACTTATTGCATATACACATTTAAAAATATATAAATGAACTGTTTCAACCCTAAAAAATCGATTGTTTCAAAAATGACAATTTTTTTCTTGTGTATGAACTAGTGTTCTATATTATTATTTATATAGAAACGACACACGTCTTTTTACAAAAATTGCGTCAACTTATTTAGTCAGTTTATTCTGAGCCCGCTTTGGGATAAGATCGCTCTACATATTTGATTTCATTGTCCAAAATATTGAATAAATTGTTTTCCAAAATTGTGAATTGTGAATATAATCATTATGAATATATAACCCCGATATGTCTCAAAAATTAAGTGAAGAATACATAGATGATGTCTTTATGAAAAGTGAAGACGAAGATGTTATAGAAGATTTAGATGATATATTATATCATATGAATATTTCATCTGATGAAGATTCAGAATCAGAAGAGGCTCCACAATCTTCAGCATCTAAGCGTCGTCGAACAGAAGAAAGAAAATGGGAAGAAAATGATTTCACTCCACACATTATTCCGTTCGAAAATTCATCATCGGGGCATTCACCAGAATATGTAAATACTAATACAGAACTAGATTTTTTTACACTGTTCTTCAATATAGATATAATGAGTATGATAGTTACTGAAACTAATCGATATGCTGACCAGATAAGAACAAAAAATATCACTGCAAAATCAAAATTACAAAAATGGATCGATACAGACAACAAAGATACAATTTTTATAAAAAAAATAGTAAACAATAAAAAATATTTGCTTTCATAAAATGTTGAAAACCACATGTGTTTTTACTTTATACATCAATTACTATCTAAAAGATAAAAAAAAATTCTAAATAAAATGGATGAAGAAATTTCATGGATCAAAATAATTATCGAATTGCAAAATAAATAAAGTTTTCCGGTAAAAAAGGTTGAGAAATAGTGATTTATTTATTAATTTGCCATAAAAACACAAAGAATGATAAATAAATAATATTTTAAAAACAAAAAAAATAAAAAAAAGTTGCAAAATTAACTCACTCAAAAAGTACTCACTAATCAAAGTGTTAAAGAGAGGAATGACAAAGGAACAATGCAACATCATTTGGAGTCATATTTGCTCAATTACGTACGAGTCACACTTTTAAAATTTCCAGGTCCTTAGAATCATTAATAAATTAGATATTTTTCAGCTGATAGATATAAAATTGACGATTGCAATGTAAATAATCTCATGAATTTCAATCTAGATTGAATAAGTTTGTTTTATCATACAGTTGCGATATGGAGGTCAGGTGTTAGAGGACTAAAGCGAATCTATACATATTTTTGTTATAGCTTAACGTCTTAGTGCATACGACCGTTGTCACAAATAGAAGCTCACGTCCAAGATTATTATAACGTGAAAATTTTTGCATCCGCGTATTAATGCTCGTTACGACTTTCGCTATTATTGTAATATGAAAACCGGTTGGTGCAATGGTCACAAAAAATCTAGACAAAAACATATTTTACGCGTTTGGCGAATTCAAGTGTCACCATTGTCGGACCCCTTTCCTGCGGTCCCCATACGGATGTTCGTGACGTCGAAACAATTGTCCGATGCTAATTGCGATGTCGAAACCATTGCGAAACGTTACGCTGCACGTTGGAGTTTGGAACGGACGACATCGTGTGGCGCAAATCGGCGGAGGTCCCCGCGAAAATTCGCCATTTTCATTCGCCCCGAATCGAAACCGTCGGCGCGCGACCCCGACGGGTTTCATGGCTCCGATGGTTTCCCGTCACTATCGATCCACGAAACGTCAACAAGACAGCGGAGCCATGACGGGCAACGGGGTGGGGGGAGTGGTCGTGGGGCGCACACTTGCCTATCGCCAGGAGCGCGGCCAGGAACACCGGGAGCATGACAACGGCGCGACGGCACTCCGCCATCTTCCGGCTCACGCGCGCTGCTGATGATGTCACCAGTGGACTGGTCCGATACCCGCGGTATCGATACGCCTGCCGCAATCGATATGTATCGGCCGGGTGTGCAACCAAGTCGGCGATACCGAGCGAAGAGAGTATCGGACAATTAGATCAAATGGGTCAAATATCAAACAATTAAAATTACTAATTGAATTTGCCGGTCAATAGTCTTGCATGTGAACTATTTGACGTACATAAACTACCACAATACTTGAGATATAATATTTTAACCTTTGGAATAAAAGGAAGGAATCGTGGATGTCACTTCAAGGAAAAATCAAGAAGATACTGGATATTCGAATGACTCGAAAATTATGAGCAGAGTACGAAAACCTCAACGGGAATTTTAGATCAGAACAGCAACCATTATTTTCTTATCTGAAAGACATCGCCTGAGAATGAATTTTCTGAAAAAATCTTTATTTATTCACCAATATCAATTGTCTCCTTCAAAATAATACCCAAACCAGCTATTTATGGACCATTTGGGCATGGATGACAATGATTATATCTAATGGAGGACGATAGTGTCCGGAGTCTTAATGAAAGTGTATTCAAATATTTAAAATTTTGATAAGGGGCACACCTTTTATATGACCAGATTGTGCGGCGCACACAGGCGCCAGAAGATTAGGTGAGCGGAGAGCCGCCAAGATGGAAAAACTTGGAAAATATTAAATATTAATTCATTGCTTAAAATCGAAAAAAAATCCTAATTAATTTTTATGAAATATTTATTTATTTTTAGAGGGTGGGATAAGCTTTAATTTTAAGAAAAGCTTATCCCACCCATTATCCCATTTTAAAATTAGTTTATATATCTTATTTCCCTATGGATAAAGTGCATGTATTATTGACAAATGTCGAATTATTATATTGGTACATATTATAATTATTAGATTACGGTGATGATATTTTTAATTAGGTATCACCGACAAACATAACAATCGAAAAGTCATTGCCTTTCAATAGAAACTGGGTGAATTTTACGTTAGAACCTGTATAGAAAATATAAATAATATAGATAAAATGATATGAATGGACATCAAAAACTATATTTCTCCGGTTAATCCATTTATTTTAAACGATAGGGATATTGTCCGATAAATCGACTATTTAAAACGTGTGAACAATTGTTATTTTAAATTTGAATTAACTGGAAAATCGGCCATCTTTCTTTATACGTTTTTTTGTTATCGAACATAGACAATCTATTCAAGTTTGTCATCTTTCCATAATCGTCGCCATAATGTCCCAACCTGGTCTATTTGTGAATGTTGCAGAGCCACGACAGCTTCTTTCCTGCATACGACTGTTGGTGGTCTGCATAAGGCGATACTTATGAATACCTACGAATGATGTGTCCGAAGTATTCGATTTACGACCTTTAACCGTCTTACAATAATATATAATATTTATACAGTTCCGATGATAAAGCGAAGACATTAGTATATTACATTTTTCAAAGAACAGAAGAAGATTTCTATCGAATTGATTAGAATATCATTTAGAACCCATTAAAAATTCCCTTTGTTCAACATAAGCATTTATTTCAATAAAATTTACATTTAATGACATATAACAATAAATTTATGACGATGTATAACTTCATAAAAAAATATAGTGTAATTTTATATGTATAGTTCACGTGATCAACATTGATAATGATTTAATATATACTAAGCAATATATCTTTTAATATAAATAAATAACAACGCCTATTATACAAAAGTAATATCCGTGATATATCTACACGTCTAAATAATTAAATTCAATATATTCTTGAAATACATTTTGAACAGAGACATGCAAAAAACATTGATCAAGGTAAACGATTATCGCTAAATTCGGATAACGTATTGACTAAATTCATCGTATATGTGAAAACAGGCACATTTATACGTGACATAAACGCATTCACAGATTTAGACTTTGGCCGATGGTTTGGATTCGTCGAGGACGATGCAAAACGGCGGTGGATGCGACCAAAAACCCGTCTCGGTGCAGACAATAGATGCTTCTCCGGTCAAATTATAACCGGTGCGACACTTGTATTGTACTAAATCGCCCACTCCGTACATTCCGCTGCTCGGCGAGTGGACCCACTCCGCCAATTGACCGTTAACGGGTAGCAGAGGCGACGGACATTGAATCGCTAAAAAAAATACAAATTATATCAATGTATACAATATGCTAAAAATATTATTTTTAAATTACCGAGACATGTAGGCGGAGGGCCGGTCCAGTTACCGTCTCGGTCACATTCGATACCCGGCGGGCCCGCGAGACGGTAACCCCACGCGCATTGAAATACCGCTCGACCACCGTAGCTGGCATTGTGTTCGACCAGCGATAATTGGGGGCTAGGCCATGATAACCTCGGACACAATATTCTAGTGCAGTGCGGGGGTGAATTGGACCATAGACCTATTGATAAGATCACATAAAAAAATCATATGTTTATTACTACAAACACAGAGGGCCGTCGAACGGGCCCCGCCATTAATCAACCACTGTCAACGGCATAATGCGCGTCACAAATATATATATATATATATATAAAAAATTGCCAATATAGGTTAAATGTTAAATCGCCGTTGCCACATTGAAATTGCATCAGCTTACCGGATCCTTGACAGGTTATATTCGCTGTTCCGTTTAAGCGAAATCCGACTGGACACGAGAACCGTATCACTTGTCCTAAATTATTTCCTTCCATCCAATAGTTCAGATACGGCGAAGTTATTTCCATAGAATCGCATTGCATACCTTATGAATTATAAATAAATATTAAAATAAAGCCGGAAATAATAATTTGCATTTGGTATTTTTAGCGAATTTGAAACAAAACTCACTAACAACTTGTATCGCAATGCTATTCGTTACACCGTGCGATGTAGCGCAGGTGAATATACCGGAATCTTGTGGCGTCATATGATCCAAAATAAGTCTGTAATGAGAATCTTTTTCCATTATTTCAGAAGACCAATCTGTAAGAGTAAACGGCGCTTATGAATAAATTAAGCTACGAGAAGAGATATTGTTATTGTGATTATATTTATAATCGTTACCTATTCTGTGCCGATGAAAATTAGTCGTGGACGACCACTCAGGATTTCCAGATCGTCGAACCACTATGCAGTCCAAATGCACGGTCGAATCCGGATAGACGGAGAGTTCACCCGATGGTTCGACTGAAGCAGATCCGGAAGGCACATTTATCAATATAGTTGGAGGAGCATCTTCTGAAATTGTTTAAAATATACATAAACGAACATTTTAAAACACGCTCATTTTAAAAAAAATAAACAATAGAATGACATATTATTCAATTAGATATTTTATACTAATCGTAGCACATTGTTTTAATAATCATTTTTGAGATAAATTATAATATATATTATAACAATAATTGTCGATACTATAATATTATGATGTCATATTCCTGGTTCAAGGAAGCCTTATTTACATGATATTATATGTAATAAATCAGCAATGAAAGTAGAGCAAAAGACTTATAAATATACCTGTGAAATTGGTGAGAATTGATGTCGGAATGCATGTCGGTAGTTTAGCGCTCCATTCTCCGTTGCTGCACACAATAGAATTTTCTCCAAGCAATTTATAAGTGCCGAGTTCCTTACACCTCGCTTGTATTATCGATCCGTGAGCGTATTTTGAACTGGGCTGTCGATTAATTATAATAAGATGAGGGTTCAATAATGATATATAATAATAATATGTCGACGTACCAATATACTATTGTTTTTAAACGAGAGCGTCAAGTATGGATAGTCGGCTTGAAGTGTGCATTCCCGGAATATTGGTTGAAATCGTCCTTCTATAACAATATAAATTCGTATAATTCTCATTCAATTTGACATAATTGTCGATGGTACCTTCGTTGGCGGCGCATAAGGGTCCGACCCATTGTCCGTCGATGCATTTGATCTTGCAAATCAGTCTCTCTTGCAGGGGCCCGATCAAGCCTGGAAACTTTACCTCCGATATCCATGTGTAATCGGATTGAAATTGGGATTTGTCTAGATCGGAACCGTTAACCATTATCTCGGGAAGTGTGCATTTGAAATGATCTAAAAATATTAAGCGATCGGATCCTATTATTATCTGATCTGTTATTTAAAATAAAACATACAAATATTATATTAAATATTGCTGAAAAAATATATGTTTTTATATTTGTTTCAAGGGTAACTGCAAAATTATGTAAAATATATTAACCTCCGTCAGTTGTAGACTCTGCGGTCGATGTCGAAGTGGTTGATCCGACATCTTCAGCAGACATCCGAAGAATGTTTACCATGTACAAGGTGATGCTTAACAGCAGGGTTTTATACATATTTTACTGTGTTTTAATGGCTTAGGATATATTTTAAGAGTGGACTGGATCACATTTTAAGAAAGCAAAATAGAAACTGATGCAATTCAAAAACTGTGTAAGGGAAAATAACAAATTGCGCACTTGCTGTCAATTGGGTTTCAGCAATGGACCCAGCTGGGTAACAAGTGCGCATGTCGCTATTGCAAAACGGGGATGTTTAGTGGGGTGACCATAATTTTTTTTTTCAAATAAAACCAATGCATTACAAAAAAATAATACGAAGTTGAGACAGAAAGCTGTTATGCACTAAAAAAATAGTTGTATTATATATTTGCTTTTGATTAATATCCAAAACGCGCATACAATCGACGTTACATTTTATAAATCATAATCTGGGGCGCGCCGCCGTCCATATGGCCAGATTGTGCGGCGCACACAGGCGCCGGAAGATTAGGTGCGTCGTGAGGCGCCAATAGAGTAAAAATTTAAAAATATTAAATATTAATTCATTAAACTTTCTAAAAATCGATTAAAATTTCCGGTATAATGTTGGGGAGGGGGGGGATATAAGGCATAATATAAGCCTTATATTATAAGGTATAAACCATAGAAATAGCAATTTTCTGTTCTACAACTACGTCTTTCAATTTTATTGTAATAGTTCACATACAATTGTTTTATAATACATGTTAATTAAAGTTATTCAATAAAAGTATATTAGTAATAAATTGTTTCCATTGGTTCTCGTGGCGTGCCAGAGCAAGAGCCTTCTCTACTGGAGGCATAACACTGTACTTGATAGAGTTTGCAGCTTGATGTCCGAATCCCCCATTGAAGTTATGCGGATTTTCAAGAATATCAACAACAGATTCGTTAAAGACTATCCCGGCGCTTTCGGATTAAGAATCATTTTTTCCCCGCTAAGAGTAGTATCTAACGAGGCGATGAGGAACTATGTTGATACGGCCATCAAGGCCAAAGCTGAATTCGGAGATTTTTTCGCAGGATTCGATCTGGTAGGACAGAAAGACAAAGGAAGACCGTTATTAGATTTTATTTCCGAATTAAAAAACTGCCGAGTAACATCAAGCGCCGGGATAGTCTTTAACGAATCTGTCGTTGATACTCTTGAAAATGATCATAACTTCGATGGGGTCGTACGTGTTTCCATCCAGATCGTATAAAGTCGGCAGCGACGATCTGGATGGAAACTATACAAAAAATTCTCAAGTAATATCAATGGAGAAAAAAATACACATAAAACTAAAACAGAAGGGCACACTTTACGATAGTTCCATTGAAAAATTTATGTCGCAAAAACGAAGAATAGAATTAATGTATAAATAATAATAAAATTCATTAAAAAAACTGTTTTTTTAATATTTTTATTCCACATTTAGCACACCCAAAATCAACGGCACAAAGCAGCAAAGTTATTTAGGCCTTTTAACGCCCACAATCTTAAAATATGAATATATATTTTAATAATAAAAAATATTCGTACCTCTTCTAGTTTTTTCTTCAAAATTTGCGTTCATATTTTCTGCACAATATGCAAACACTTAATAATGGAATTGAAAAGTATTTCTAAAGTTTCGTCGAACAACGAAATATAAAATCATATTTTTTATTCTTATTTCCGAATCAAAAAATGAATACTGATTGAAAATAACTTTATACTGTCGTGGCTCGTGGCTAATCGTAAGTTCGTGTCTGCAAACTATCTAGGTTTAATCGGATTGTATGGTATGGCTGTTCATAATTCGCTTTGGGTCGCAGAACATTGGCAACACTGGCGAGCACACCGATCCAACTGGTTGGGGGGCCGTCTCTGTTGACAGCTGCTGTCAAGATGGCCGCCCCCACGGCCAAGAATCTCACGATTAATATCGAAAATTGAATAAAGCGCGTCATTCCAAGAATGGATTAATTATATCTGATCGACGTCCCATATTGTTCGATGCCGTACATTCGATGTAATGTTCGTTTAGTCCTGCATAAACATATATGTACATAAATATACAAAAAAATATTTATATATATACATATATATTATAAGGTAATTATCTTATATACTATTCTTTGCAAAGCGAGATATCACATTTAACTGCACCGAATCGTCAAATTATCAAAATGCAGATAATATAACTGATTCTGAGCTATCTATATCGAGATATAAATTATAAGTGATTTTAACAGTATCGTCATATCGGTTGTTGCTGGTACAAATATATTTAGCATCGTTAATAAGACACCGAATCTGAATTTAAATGTATAATCCGTTCATATAAATATTAATCAAAATATAAGCCTTAAATAATGAGCAGATTTTTTTTAATCACGTTGATAAAACATCGGTGTTCCTAATGTATAGTAGCTCTGCACTTAAACTAATTTTAATTAACCGCTATACTTTCGTAATTATTTATGACATATGCAAAGCGATTTCGTTGCGTCATAAAATATGCATATATCTAACGTCATTTATAAAATAAAAAAATGTATTCAATGTAAATTTGCTTAGTTATTCCTTTTTGTTTAATAATAAGTGTCTATATTTAATTTATTAACACATTACGTGCTGTAACGTTATTTTTGCCGTTTGCGTGCTCTATTTTACGTCGGAATTGGTATATATGCCTGATCTATGTTCATTAGTACTTTATGTTAAGTTCGATTGATGATGTTTTTCCGAAAAAATAAGTATTTAGCCGAAGGACAATGTATTTACCAAGATTTATAGACTTGGCACCAAAGTCTACGGTGCTCTTTTGATATTTCTATATTCAATTTTTGTTTTTATTGACTTTTTTGTCTCAATGATATTTCAGTTGAAAATGTTCGGCTGCAATTAGTTTTTTTTTTTCATACATTCCACGTGATTCGTAGTGTTTATATGAACCTTTTGATGATTATACTGCTGCTTCTGGATTCGGTGAGTTTGATATTGAAAAAATATTATATCTTCAATACTTTTAAAATTATGTCATTTTTTGCAAACGTAAATTCAAATTTTTTCCTACACGTAATGTGTTAATTAATATTTATTTGCAATTTATCATGCGCAGTCGTTATTCACATAATTTTGATTATAAAAATACATCGTTAAAGAGTCTTGCTAAGACTGGTGGCTTGAGAGGTTTTACCGCATCCTCTCAACTTCACATTTTTTAAAGAAATTATGGATTTGATTTCATTTAAACGTTCATTATTTTATCTGAAAATTTGCAGCATTGGCCGTATTTACAATATTATAAAGAAAAATATGATCGCAGCATTAATTTAATTTGCCTTGTATTTAATTATTGTTGAATAAAATTGTATTTGATCTCGTATTTATTAATAAACAGTTGAGCCACTAGATAAGTTGTACTGAGGACCACTAGAAAAGATGATTTGTGAAAATGAAAATGACGAGGAACATTTATCGCATTCCACTGTCAAAAGTAAGACACTGCAATCGTTCAAACATAAATTTTATCCGAATGAAATTTAATATAAAATAAATTTTCAGACCAAAACTATCAATTTGAACCGCTGCAGGATTGGCGTAAGATGTTTGACGAAGAAATATCATGCGATATTACGATAGACGTCGACGGAGTGCTTATAAAGGCGCATAAAATTTTATTAATGTATCGGTTAGTGTCGTTATTATTTAACGTAATTAAATATATAATTTTTATTGTGAATATACTATATTTATTTGCTTATTTTTTCAGATGTCAATACTTCGCTTCAATGTTTAGTGGAAAAGCAGGAGACGAAATCAATGTCATGTATTTAGACGGGTATTATTTTTTTTTAATTAACATAATATAGCCCTTGATATATGTGGTATTGGTAGTGCCAAAAATATGTGGCGTTTATTGGTTGCAATGGACGGATAGGGAGCCGGGTTAACCTAGCCCGGGATAGTCACATCTCTACACCAATTACTGATGACAGAAATACTGAGAAGTGTTTCTTACCGTGTTAAAGGGCTAGAGCAGCGACCATGTTGGCCCTCGGTGATTCGGAGGTATTTTTTTGTGGCCATGGTAATCCGTGACGTTATCATTATGTGGCCGTAGTGCAGAGAGCTTCTCTGTTTGCTGTTCCAGATTAGAGACACAAATCGACATATTTATTCACAAAAATACAATTTGACGGACATATTTGAGGTTATGTCGGCGCTAAAGTGCACACACAATTTAATACCGACAGATTAATCTCCGAAGAGGGGGTTGATCGATCGTACGCCGATGGTCATGCCACGGGCGCCACTTTAAGCATGCGGGGGCTGTTCATCAGGTGTAGACGATAGCGATCCGGAAGTCTCCCTGACACGTGGGGAGCTTCTATGCGGTCTCCCTGACATATGTCCTAGGCAGTGACCGCCACAGCATGGGTCCGGTGTCTGAGCATCTGCAGGGTATCCGTCTTTGCATCGTCTGGTATGAATCTCGTGCTGCGCGTCTGTCAACGGTAAATAAATATAATTATGATACTACGAGAGGAGATATCCAGAGTCGTCGTAGTGGCGTCTGGATGTAGCACGTGAATAATGCTACATTTTACCGGAGAGAAAGACGGGGACGTCCGAATATCACGACCCCCGGGGGCAGAGAATCAGGGCTCGACCGCGTCCGGGACGCCATGGCATCGTGGCGGGGGTGATATCTATCACCCCCCTAGATCCTGCTAGGTAGCGTTGATGATCCATTAGAGCGCAGTGGAATAACCGCTACATATCCATTTCCCTTGCTTCTACACCTTGCTGATATTCTACGATGATTTTGAATACTAAACTATGGATATGGGAGAGTGTTTGCAACCCCCCAGTACACTACAAATATATTTAATAGCAATTCTCTTTTCAAAAAATGATAAAACATCAAATTTCGATTAAATTCTTCCCTTGGTAAAAATCAATTTAACGAGTGGTCACCGAAATAACTAAAAAAAACGTTCACTCCTGGCACTGCCTATGCTACGGCTAGGTCCAGTTTCATCATCATTAAATTTTTTAATATTTTTTTTAGGTTTTCATTTGAATGTGTTCATTTTACATTGTGTCAAATTTATTCCGGAATTTATGCAGTACCTCAAAGCGTAGACATATTCGAGTTGGCCGACATTGCGGACTTGCTATGCCTAGAGGGACTCAAAGAGTTAGTAATAGATATTTTAGAAAACGATTACTTTCATCAATTCCACCGGGTTCGTATATCATCCTAGATTTATTTGCATGAATAATATTTTTTTATCGCTTTCATGTTATATATTTATTTTAGCCCTGCATCGGATGTATTTTTATGATCTCTAAATTTTTACGATGGTCCGGCGTCATCGGTTATACAGAGGTTTATTATAAAATGTTATTATGGATCAAACAGTACGGCGACGAAATTTGGTCCAAAAAAGAGTTCTCGCTACTACCGTATCACGATATAAAAAATTGTTTTCTACATCAAGCATTAGATATTGTAAGTGAATAATTATTATTTATTTTCTAATACATGATTTATATTGTAATATATTTATTTTATGCTTGTACAGAATTCCGACAACGTTTTGGACACAATCAAGTGCTGTGATAAATTAATGCAATCTTTGCCTAGAGTGTCGTGGACGACGACTGTATTCCGACTCGCATTACAATTGCTGCGGAAGTGCGTACAATTCATAAGCGAGCACTTAGCCGAAGTTTTATCGAGCGACGATTTCCTAATGATCGACAGTAACAGTGTACACTTGATGCAAAGGATAAAGGACTGCGTGATGGCCGCAATCGAACACGCAGACGCGTTACAAATCTGCGGAGCCTACGGCCATTTGCATATTTTATTAAACACGCAATGCAATTATCCGTCCAATTGGTTCAATATGTTGAATCACTTGGCCATTCATTGCGAGGACATGTTGATAACGTGCGCCTCTCAAGCAATGTCCACGTCAGCTTGGAACACCCTGGAACCGGAATTACAAGAGAAAATCAAAAGGTGCTCCGGTATTACGGCAGTCGGAACCAACTCAAAAATTGGCCAGGTATTATAAATACAATTCGCAAACTCTATATATGTATATTTATTATTTAAATTTTTATTTAAGGTTGGAAACAAATATACGAGAGAGCGTAATCTGGAAAAATTAAAATATCTTTTGTATTCTGAATTGGGAAGTATAAATAGAGTGCCGAAACATATAATGAGTCAGCTTCCCGTCGCCACTAAATCGTCTAAACAAAATTTCGTGGCGCCAGGAAATTCAATGGTTACGTCCACGAAATTTTCAAATAATAAAAATGTACGATGCTCGTCTCAACTGGTAATACCCAGCTGCCATAACTCTGTTTATAAAGACGTTAAATCACGATATTTAAATCCTAAACCGTTGAAAAGCAGCCAAGAAATTATTCCACCGATAAAAGCAATCGATATAGCGAAGAAAAGTCCGCAGATTGTTGCCAAAATTATAAATGCGACGAACAACGTCGATAAATTAAAACATTCCAATAATTCTAACATGAAAGAAAATGTCGACGTAACGAAGAAAAATAACTATCGTAATTCTATGGATGTTTTGCGAAGTAAATTGCCGACGAGAAAGCCAAACTACATCAATATGTTGGGCCGTTTAACTAAAAGCGTTCCGTTAATCAAAGAATCTAATCCGATAATACCGTACGTTTCGCCATATAGATATAGGAGCTTCGTCAAAGCGACAAATCCGAACGACGCAGTGCCTCAAATAAATCCAACGAAAATAATCGATAAATTAAAACCGACTCAAAATAAGGCTCTCTTCACATCCACGGACACAAAAAAAAAGACGGCGAAGGATTTCGTATTTACCGATACCAAGGAATATAAAACCAATCTGCGTACTATGTATAACAAATCGCCGATACTCAAGAAACATTCAAACGACAATAGCAGCAATTATTCGTCTCCTCTGAGTCAATCGTCGCAAAAGACGAATTCGTCTCGTGCAACGAGCGCTAAACCAAGCACCGACGTACAACTGCACAATTATCAGAAGAGTACGATAGCTAGGGACGATAAAAAGAAATCCACCGTCAAAGAAATTCCACGTTACAATCCTCTATCCAAGTCCGCCATCAACATCAACACGAAACTCTCAAAGAAGTCGATTTTCGAACCGGGACAAAAATACTCGATACATTCCTTGACCCATAAAACAAACAAAACCGTACCTGAAATGAGCGATAGAAGTAAATCGACACCGGTCGTCAATTCCAACGACGCGTCATCTAACGATAGCAGTATCAACTTTGTGCTCGAACGCTCGCGGACATTTATTAAAAGTGAACCGAGTTTTATTAATAAAGACATCACTCTAGACTCCTCTATTGAGATGTATCCGCAGTGAGCCGTTTGTTTTTAGATTTATGTCAGGAATTAGTCAGCTTTTATATTTTGTGACACTGTGACAAGGGAAATTGCTATTTATTGTATATAACTTGTATATTATTCTATTTTATCCTCGTTTTGGTAACGAACGATATGCACATATCGTCACTTTGTTAAAATCGTTCAATATTCTATAATTTATTTAAATTACAATTGAATTGTAAATAGTTTACTTAAATAACATTCCATTATCTATTTTTATTTTATGATTGAGATGGATACGCTTAAATAGCAACGGTAAAAATGCATCATAGAAATTCACTAGGATAAGGTACATTTACACAAGTATTTCTGCCGAATTATTAAACAAAATGGTGCAAGAGAGTCAAAAGCTTTTACAGGACTGGTCACAGTCAGTTTTCATTCCAATACACAAAAAAGGAATTACTATGGCGTGTTTCGTTTTTCAAATTCCTCTAAATATATTTGCTTAAAACTGGGAAGGCAGATTCAAAATAACGGAAAACAAATTTCCAATGTGAGATATGCTGATGAGACTACATTGATAGCCACCACTTTTGTACTCAGGATGAAGCTGTGTCAGACCAGTCCGACACAGTTCCATCCCTTGCCATCCACCCAAAAGCAGTCTTTTTCAACCTGTGATTTTAAAAATGAAACTCAAATTTCTCAAGAAAAGGGAGAAGGGAGTGGAAAAGTAGCCTTGCACAACTCTCTGAAAATCGATGCGAAGCAAGCAAATACCAGGTCCATATATCCGATAGGGCCCTCCACCAGGAGACCTATAGAGTAGGCCGTGATGCGTAACGTCCAAGTAAGGACAAGACTACAGAATGTGACTAATCCTGACACATACTCACACCAGCAATGCTGAGATGCTACTAGGTTAAACTCTTTAAGTTTAACCTTGAAATTGCCATGGCCAGTCAAGAAGACTGAAAGGACCAGGTACAATTTAGCTTGGCTCTGATATCAAGAAAGAAGAGATAGGTAGTCTACCTTTTGAGGGAGGAAACCCACCTCTCCTACCACTGATCAAGATCCGATTCACGAACGCGTGAATTCAGATTTGCCAAATATTCGCCCTCGAGTAGGACATTGACATTGACATCTAACGTCGAGGAAGGAATAGCTGAACTGCTCAAATGAGTTGAAGATTAAAGTAAGAATTTAGAATACGAGATCAATATTTCCAAAACCAAGCTGATGATAGTCGATAGAACCCATCAACTATCCAGATCTGCTAAGCTTCTAGATATGGAGAGGGTCAAAGAATTTCTTTATCTCGGATCTTACGAGTAATGGAAATTGTGAGAAATAGTAATATAACGCCGAATTGGGATGGCTGAAAATATAATACCAAAGATATCGACAATTTGGAAAAACAATGGGGATAACTAAAAAGATAAAAAAAAAGTTTAGTGCAGAGTCTGGTATTCTCCATTATTTTAATATAGAAACCTGGACAATAAAGGAAAATATGAAGAAAAATATTGACACCTTTAAAATGTGGTGATATCTGCTAAGAATACCGTGGACCTTTAAACGCGCAAACTTATCTGACTTGAAAAAAATGGAACTATGAATATGGCTTAATCATGGGGCTAGAAGTACTCTAGTAGAAATAATAGAAAAGCCCTTCCGCTCGACCGATCAAGTGAAAACCACCGCTCGCACAGGAATGAGGGTGCCAAATCACAGGGTTGATCCAAATGCATCTCTGCTGGAGCTTGTGAGATGAATGTACGAAGCCCAGGATCAGCAAAAATGATATAATGACAAAATGACGACTTCAGTGGCAAAGACCCACACCGGGACATAGGAGCCACTTATGTATTTATATCATCATCATCATTTGCCAGCCACGAGACACTCACTCGTAGAGCGTATGGGCCTTACCAGACTCTCGAATGGTAGTCGAAGCCAGAGAAGCTCAAGTCCCACACGTAATGTGAGGTCTTCCCTTTTGTGTCCATGCCGCGGGGATCCAAGCTGTCTTGGTGTGAGATTATGATAAAAAGTTTCCCTCTCGGCAATTGCTGGCATTGGACGTATACCTTCAACCCTGTTGGTATCAGATTTTACACTACCGATTGTGTCATAGATTGTTTGTCCGGCGTTACTGATATACCTACGGACGACTCAACGTCTTGTGTAAATGTATCTTTTATTTAAATTTTCTAACGCACTCGCACTCAATTATTTAAATGAAATTTCCTAATGATTTTTTTTACGTTTAAGTTATACATTATACGTGGTTCTTGAAGAGCTACTCCATTCAATGCCATAATCAATTTTAGGCATTTTTTTTAAATATAATACTCGTAGATTACTGTAGTTTGGAAAAAAGAGCAATTGTGATAATAGTTTTATTTTTTTTATGTAGTTTTTAAAACTACGATTTTGATTTTTTTTTAAAATAAACGGTTTCGTAACAAACGTACGTTTATATGCTCCGACTAGATCTCTTCGTGTGTGAATATATTTTTCTTTAATTTGTGCAATGTGACTTAATTCTGAATGATGTTTTTATGGGTTAGGTATTATTTTTACAAAAAGAAAAACTGATCAACATCCTATTTTTTTGTTGTTGTTATTGACAAATAGCGCCACTGGACAGGTTATACGTACGCTGTTCCTAAATGGAATCACGCAGATGGTGGGTTTAAAATTTAGTTTTTCTGTATATATAGTTTTTATTATTATTTGTGATTATTACGATAGTACTGGCTATATAGCATCGTACATATTTTTTCCGTAAACTGAGGTATTAGTGTGACATAATTTTATCCTAAACAACAAAAATCACCTTGTCTTTCCATGCAGTAGGTAACGCAAAATGTGCGATTGATCTCCGCAACATCTAATATTTATTATCAAAATTACAGTGGAATTTCGATCACACATGGTTTTGTAGATTCTACGAAACTATGAGGCGCCCGATCAGACAGTGAATTAAATTCAAATTGGCCCAAGCCTTGTCTGATTCTTATTGTTACAATCGAGGACGACCATCACAGTCCTGATATCAGTTTTTGCTGGAGATTGCGTAGTGTCTTCAAGGTGAGAAAGACCCGCCTCAGCGTTAGAAGGCCACTTACAAAAATACACAAAAAAAATTCATGAAATTCTGTCTGCAAGGAAATGTAGCGGGATTTCTGCTCATCATTTGTATTTTTTTAAACTAAATAAGTAGAATTTATAAAGAGCAAATGATCGCAATATAATTGAATGATGTTAGAAAGGTTTCATGAAAAACGATGGATCGAGATTCCAATGTATTTAATCAGAAAATATCATGAAATTCATGGTTGTATAATTTTATTCCTATAAAATATGTATCGTATAATTTTTTTGTACGAATTTATTTAACTGTGTATCATAGGCTCTTAGTTGTAAGGATCTTTTTTAGCTGTCAAATGATCGAAACCAATATAATCTGTGTATCACTACCAATTGTAATTATGTATATTGAATATTTGTAAATATGAAAATGAATTATGTAGATGAAATCAATTTTGCATTGTAAAGAATTCCAAAAATTGTTCGTATCATGACAGTCCGATGGTGATCCTAGTCTTAATTTTATAAATACATACTACAAGTACAAATTTTTTATCCATCGTGTGATGCGGCAAGCGGCTGCTTTTCGATTTCATTGAATATTATTTGAATAATGTAGTTATTTTTGAGAATATCGCAATGAATCTTACGGCAGTTGGTTGTCGCACTTTATATGTTGTATGCTTATATTATTTTAATTAATTAAATTGAATATATTATGTAATATGCATTTTTATTCCATTATTAATAAATATTCTGACGGAACAGATTTAATAAAATATAGGTTAGGAATTACATTTTGTCTAAAACAATCAGTGGCGGACGGTGAATTATGCTATAAGCTGTCTACTACGTTTCAGCTTGCCATATTTTCTAATTACTTCATTATAAGTATCTACCTGTAATCGTAATAACTACCTGTACCATAATTGATCTACCTGTCATTTTTATAGAAAGATTGGACTAATAATTCAGTCTCACATTTCTCATAGTCGATCTGAGCTAAGTCTCCGGGGCCTAATGCTCCACCATCGAAGCGTCCCTATAAATCTGCCACTTCATGGGCGTGTTATATATTTATTCAGACAGTGAATAATAGTCGCATTATTTAATCACTCTAAATATATACTTAAAATCAGTTTTTCGGCTTTCTATCGGAAGATGTCATTGTTCTCAGTGTAGTTTTATAGCGAACTGCAAATGAAAGTGTATTGTGCAAAATCTCGTGGGCGCTTAAATGATAACCTGCTATAAACGCTTAAACCCACCTCGTAATCTAATTCATATCATGTTAATAACTTTATGTATTTCGATGGCCTTCAAAACAAATCAAGAGCGCTGAACCTACTCGCCAGCTATCACCATACAAGATATACACCTATACAAGATTTTCACCGTAAAATCTCACACAAGATGGCCACTCTCTTGGCTATCTACTATAATTGTTCCCTAAATATCACGGTGATTTCATACAAATTAGTTCACTCACTTATCATAAATAATACAAACGAGTTAATATGATGCTTAGGATTAACCATGTAGATGTATGTAGAATCTCTTTTCAGTATTTCTGTCACCAGTAATTGGTGTAGAGATGCAACAAAGGCAAATGGTGGAATAATACCTTGAGCCGTTTCCCACAACATTCCCACTCCCTTCAAACTCGCCACGTCATTCAGGTCCACCGAGATTAGGTAGCCAACTAATATTGTTCTTGGCGTGCTTCGAAATGTCGGTGGCAACCCCAACAACGACAAGCACGCGAAGAATAGCAAAGTAAAAACCATATGAAATCATCATCATCATAATTTTGTTGTCAACCAAAGAGCTACGAAATTTATTATGCGAGGCATTGTATTATATATTTACGAAATATGTAGTTTGACTTTGAAAATTTGGCGTTTTTTAGAATACAGAGCTCATGAGGGAGCACTATAGGAGGGTTGAATGTATTTATGTAATTTATGTAACATGTCTACGATGCATATAATTTGAAATGAATTGATTAATTAAAATATTTTAAATGTCATATCAATATTTATTTATACATAAAATATTTTTAATAATTTTAATGACAATGGTCATATTTTTTGTTATTTTAGACAAGACACTCGTAGTTTGAATAATTGAGGTTATGTTCCGGCGCCAGTGTATGTATGTCCGACAGTGTGGCAATATCAAAACAACGAATAAAATCAGGGATTGATTGAAAATCAAATTAACTGCTGTTGAAATTCCACTTTTAATCCAGTATGTTATTTATAGGTTTATTTTGAATTATTATGAATATATTATATATTTTTTGACGCGTGATTATTTTTATTTAATCATTTTGCTCCCTCTTTTATGTATTATATTTTTAAATAATTGTTCTTGTTTTAAATTGAAAATTGATTATTTGTTTAGCGACGTTTGGAATATATTTTATGAAACAAAGAGCGCACTGGCAAGTAGCGCTGGCCACTCACCGACAACACCATTCGGCTGCAGTCGGGCGGCGAGCGAACTCGCGCCGTTTGTGCTCGTGAAGCTGTGTGTGATTTTTAAAGAATATCATCATCGATACAAATCAAAACTCTGAAAACAATTTAATAATTATTCAAAGGGTGTGAAATATCCCAGTTTCTTATCCGGGGACCGTTTCGGTGCCTTCATTTTATCTATTGCGCAATATAAGGAAGATCGCAGAACTTTTTTTTATATTCACGCCGCTTTCTCATACTACAGCATCAGTGATATTCCAAGTAAGTCTGAGCCTCGATCGTAAATCGCAATCCTTGCCGAATTCCCTGCTTTCCAGTTTCAGAGGCATACGCCTTATCCGGCGGCCATTTTTGTTTCTTAGTACACTATGACGCAACATCCGGCCAGCCATTAAAATTGCCGCATCATTCTTTTTTATATGGTTAAACTCTAGAAATAGTAATATTTTTGAAAATAAATTTCGTAAAATATCTAACACTGAGCATATGAGTTTTTTTAAATCATTTTTTTTATTACAGGTTACATTCCTGAGGTATTTTTGATTTCCACGCCGCTTCAACAACAGCACCATTGAAATTTAAAGTAAGTCGGTACCTATAAATTGTAATAATACTTTTTTGATCTTGAAAGGTTTTTTTTAACTACTTTAGATTTTGAAAATGTATATGTATATAATAATAATTTAAATATAAAACGCAGTATTTTTTTACCAAACATCCTATTCCTACAATACACCTTCCAGTTTTCTGCAGGGGTCAAATTTAGGACATTTATTATTTATTTTAT